>VNJM01002562.1:48115-205729 GCA_008042475.1 Drosophila kanapiae | reverse complement strand
GCCGTGCAGGAAATAACTAAGGAATTTCTTTAATAATTTAATAATTGGATAATTCGAAGTGGATTTTAATATTAACTGGGCTTTATTTGGAAAACTTCCCCTTGTCTACTCTTATTTACATATTGCATACTTTCAGGCTGCATACTAAATATAGGACCAGTGTTTGATAATAGCATACTTTCAGGCTGCACTAGTACAGCTCTCTCCCTCTCGCACTCTCTCGATCCCTCTCTCTCCCTCTCACTCTTTCTCTCTCCTCCTCTCGCTCTCGCTCTCACACTCGTTTTCTTTCTGTCTCTCTGTCTATCATCTTCTATTTTCTGTTCGCCTGTTAGCTGACTTTACTCGGTACAAAGATTTGTGTAACTTGTTATATTATACATAACCAAACACTGATATATATGTAGGTGGCGCCACATTCAATTTACAACAAATCAGTGTTGCCGGTAAGGTTAATGTTAAGTTAAGTTAGGGATTGGTATGTATTCCTCTAATCTAATAAATTTATTCAGGTATGAAGTATTGAAGTATGTATGATGATTTTTATTTCAAATCTTGATAATATAGAAGTAATATTATAAACTTTCTGCTTAAAATGATATAGAACAATTTACGGAAGATCTTATAGGCATCTATGATCTATGGTTTTTAATAACTTCTGCACATTTATTTATTTTATTTGTATCATACTGTTATCATTTCAAATATTTTGCTTTTTATTTACAAAGGCATACGGGGACAACATCTAAAGCCTCCTTTATCACCTTGGTCTCTGTCTCTAGTTATTAAGCCCAGTTGGGCATGCCTGCTAATTGTTTATTGGTGTATCATACCTATACAGCACCTATAGAAAAAACAATATAATAACAATCTCTATAACAGTAATACAACAATTTTAGCTATCTTCGCCTGTTTTGTAGTCTGCGGATCAGGTCCAGTCCAGCCCATTAGTCAGTCGGTGGCAATATTATTTCTATATAACCTAATAAAGGCAGCAAACGAAAAAAAAATGAATACCCTTTTAAAAGAAAAAAATATATTGAAAATGTCTCTCATCAATTGGCACTGAAGGTCTAGAAATTATATTCGACGACCAATCAGCTTCCTTCAGAGATTTAATCTTTCCTTTCGTAGTTTTTAGCACACTTATTGCCAAAGAAATGAGACAAAAGCGCGTGGCGAACGGAAATTTAAGATAAATGCCTTGATATCTGTGTGTAAAGTAAGAAATTGAGCGAAAGAGAGGAGACCGAACAACCACCCAAGATAGGAATCGAACTCGTGACCGACCGACCCTCTATTGCTAAATCAGTCGGCGCTTCAACGCATTGAACCACACCCTATTTCTTGTTTGGTTGCGTTAATTCGGATATACATACACTACCATACCGACCACAGCTCTACCTTACCGACCAAGCACTGCACTGTGTGCACTGCCTTACCGGCATGCTGCCTTATTATAAATCAAATGGAGCGCCACCTATATGTCAGAGTTTGGTTTTGTATAATGTATACTAAATAGACAGTTGCGTTAATTCGGATATACATACACTACCTTACCGACTTAACTTTTTAACCGGCAACCCTGCAATGTTATTGCTATAAATTTAATGTGGCGCCGCATATATGTCGATGTTTTGTTATGCAAGTCACAGAAACTGTTCTACTGACGGAAGCTGCTGATTATATACATGGAGAGTAATGTTCTATGTAATTTTACATGTGTTATGTTTTGTCACTTGTAATGTCAAGTTAACTTCTACATGGAACATGTAGGAGTACTGTAGAATGTTTATCAAAAACGCAACAGGTGGCGCCAGAATGCGTTCCTTTAATGTTTGAAATGAATTTATAGGGAAAATAAACTTAAACTTTTCACTTATAAATTTCAGTTTATTGCAAACTTTTCTTCTCTTTTAAATTGTATTTTATTTCTATTTTCGTTTTCTGCCTTAATTAGGTTGAAGTTATGTCGGGGGGCATACCTATATAGAAATATTTGTATTTTGAAGTGATTATATTTATTGAAAATATTACGTTTCGGTTTTTACACAGCTAATATCAACTTAGGCGTAGATTCTTTTAAAATATTCGATTACAGATAATGCACTGGCTTAGGTCTAGTAAAAAAAAGGTTCTCGTATTTTTGGTTTGGTTTCGGGGTGTTTTCTTTCTTTTTTGGGATTTGTTTTTCTCCAACTCAACCTCAGATTTCCTCGCACTTCTTTAGCGCTCCGCCGGGCAGCTCCATTTTGATGCTGAGATGCGGATTGGGCACGGCGGGCGGGGCTATCTGGCTGTTGTTGTTGTGCTCCTCGTGGAGCTTGAGCATATCACTGGGCATCATCACTTGGGCCTGGGACTGGGCCTGCGCCTGTGCCTGAGCCTGCACCTGGGCCTGGGCGAAGCTGCGCACCTGCAGGAAGAGTCCGCCGTTGTTAAGCAGGCGCGCCTGGTGCTCCTGCGCCTTGGCCCTCAGGCAGGCGATGGAGTTGTTCCTGCCAATATTATTTCCCATCAATAAAGGACTCAAGTTGCCTCAGGCAGAGCTCACCTGAACGCATCCGGATCATGCTCCATGAGAGCGGCGGCCAGGTGATGCGTCACCTGCTGCTGCTGCTGCGACTGGTGCTGGTGCTGCTGCTGCTGTGCGGCTGCAGCGGCCGCCGCTGCCACTGCGGTGTTCATAATCAGGTGAAAGTCCTTGCTGGAGGCAGCGGCTCCGGCTCCCGCTGCATTGGCCGCATCTAGCAGCGGATGATAGCTGGGCGGGGCAGCGCCCCCTGTCCCGTACAGTTGCTGCTGCTGTAATTGCAGTGGCTGCTGCGGCGAGGGGGAGCTCAGCTCAATCTGAGGACTTCCCGAGCTGCCCGAATTGGTGGTCACGCCCGTGGGCGTTGTCGTTGCCGTAGGCGGGGCCGAGGTCGAGGCCGAAGCCGAAGCCGAGGCCGAGGCGGAGGCGGAGACAGAGGTGGTACAGCTGCTGGGCGCCGGACTCACCACGTTCAGGGATTCGGTGGAGGAGCTGAGGGCCCGCGAGTGGGATAGAGATCGCGACAGATCCTCGGAGTGGGCGGACTTGGAGCCCGCCGAATCCTCGTGGTCGCTCACCCCCGAATCGTCCTTGAGGGCCGACTGGGCCTCGATTGACTTGCGGTGCATGCCTGCGGTTGTGAAAAATGAGGGAAATTAGTCAAGTTTGGCTTCATATTTTCCATATTCAAAGGGTGGTAGAGGCAGAGGTGGTAATATATGAGTAATTATGTTAATATTGCGATTAATTTCTGTATTAAATTCACATTGAATAAAGTCAAAGGACTCTTTAACAAAGTTGACTTTAAGAGAGAGTTCACGATGAGTTTTTTAGGCTCAAGATTGCGGGAAATAGTTAATCTTGAAAGTGATTAACTTTAGCAGCTTATTTGCCATTTTTCAGGTGAAATGAACGCTCTATAATCATAAACAAATACTTGTAAAGATGCTTAATAAGTGTAGGTCCTTAATTTACTGTCAATAGCATTCCAGGGATGATTCCGCTACCACTTCCGATTATTTCGATGCCTCTCCGGATTCTGGTTGCACTTCCCTCCCTGCTGGTGTTAATCATATGCCGCGCCCCATCAATTGCCAACTAATTTGACATATCGACTTAATTAAAAACTGGCAGATTAAGTGAGGACCCCGATTCGGACAAGTCCTCGCTAAGCCACTTAGGGCCGGGGATACGAAATTTCCTTCTTTCCTCGACGTCTACTTGGAAGTTCGGTTTGCGAGGCGCAAAATCCGCTGAGGAATGTAATGCCACCCCCTTCAAGGCCACCGCACAATGGGAATAGATAAGCGATAAATGCCAAATAAAACGGGAATTCATTGGGACTTCACCCCCAACTAGACGTTTTGTCCTGCCACCCCTCGTCCTTGTCGCGTGTGCATTTTGCATTTATTAAGCGATTATTAACAAATAAAGGAAGCAACCCCAGCCACCCCGAGCCCGGCACTTGTTCCGATAATCCGCAAAGTCATTCCCGGGAAATGTGCGCAACATATGACGGCTACGGCGATGCCGGAAAAGCGTCCTTCGACATGCCCGCCAAATATGCTCACAATTTTGTAACCCCTACCCCCGGCAGGATATCGCTATCGCTTTATAATCCCCGAACCGCTGTCCTTTGTGTGGCTCGCCAATTTAATTATACGCTCCTTCGGAGTTCACAGATAGTTCGCACAGAACGGGAGTTATATGGATATAGAATGGAAGGCAAATCCTTCGATTCGGTATACCGATACCAAGTTCTAATTTGACCTTCCTTGTCTAAATAAATAATTAACATTTCAAGTTGCAATTATGCTTATTTCTGGTAAGGTAATGCATGTGTTCACTTCATTCATAAACTTTAAGTCCTATTATCCCCCATGATTCTATTTTTTGGGGGGACTTAAGTAAAGAGAAGATTGATGTGCTTGGTTGGAGGGGGGGCATAGTTCGATAGAGTTGATATGATTGTTGCATTTACATTTCTGCTCCATACCTAGTAGCCAGGGTGCCACCGCATCGTTGTCCTTGGCCGACTTGAGGATCGTATCCGGCAAGGGTAGCGAGTGCCGCACCATGGCCCCATACAGTCCGTACTCGGCCATTATTGTGCTGCCGCCCCAGACTTTCTCGGTTTTTCGCCACTTGGCCCGACGATTCTGGAACCACACCTGCAAGAGAAAGATTATATTTAAAATTACTTTTAGGCTACAAAATGTAAGGTAAACATCACTCCCTATATATTAATATATATTCAACATTAAAAGAACTTTAAGTGCTCGTTCCCATATGGCTGCTGAACTCTTCGCTGGCCAATGGCCATCAGCTGGAGCCCTAATCTCTGGAAAATGGCATGCAAATTGCAAATTATTAAATAAGAAACCCATTCAAATTGAAAAAATGTAAATGGAATGTTTTTTAAATGCTAATACTTGGTCCCCATAAACCTTTGCCCAGTGCCATGGCCATGGACATGGACACACTCGAATTCAGAGTGGAGCTCACAGCACAGAAGGGGCTCTAAGTGAACTTAAATTCGAAACAATATTTAAATAATAAATTTTGTAATTTGATTATCAAATTTAAAATGTTAATACTTCCATAGTTATGGAGAAATAATAAAGACAGGGGTGGGCACTGTAATTTCCTGTGTGCTCGTTTCCCCAACTATTAACTATGGTGTTGTATATTAGATATATGTAATAAAGTAATATAATAATATTAAAATTAAATAAACTAAATGTTAAATCGATTATAAATTCTTTAAAACTGTGTCTAAAGTTCTCTCTTTTGCATTTCGAGTATTTTTAAATCCTCAGCAGTTTCTGTTATAAATAATACCTCAAATAAATAGCAAAATAATATGTTTATCCTATATATTATAAAATAACTAAGACTTTAATTGTGTGAACTAATAAAAGTTAACATGTAAAGTGTCCCCTCTGATGGGGCGTCCATGGCTGGTCCTGCAGAGACTACTCCTCCACACATAATGGCAAATGATATACATATTCGCATATAAGTGACCAAATTAGATTATCTTCCGGGACATTAAACCGATTCTCTGACGAGGATGATAATATGAAAACATTAAATGTTGATCACAAAAGGCAGCGGCAGCCGGCAGACAGCGACAACAACAACTGTCACAATAAAAGGATTTGCCACAAGCAAACACGACGAAAAGGATTTTGTCCGTTTGCCACCCCCTTAGGATCGGGAGACGCGTCGTGCCGCGCCGCTCCAACCCCCCCGGAGGCAGGACACAGCCTGCACTGAGAAAGAAGTCATCATTTTTCTGGTCCATCAAATCGTTTAGTTCTGCTATTAGTCATGTGCGCACACAAGGGGGACGGACTTTCGACGGTCGTCCTGCCAGGACACTAGCAGCAGCAAAGGCAGATTTGCGAAGCGATGGGGGAATGTCCTAGGCAAACTGAAGTGGCTGAAGAAGCGACAGAATGCGAATTCTATAATAAAAAAGAAAAAAAAACCGAAATATGCAAAGCGGCCAAAGTCGGAAATCAGAGGGTTAAGCCGGGGGTTAAAAGGGGCTGCCATTGTGGCGACATTTTTTCCTAAATTCCGTACTCTCTCTCTCCCAGTGTTTCTTGGAAACGGGCATTCAATAGGCAAAGGAAAAGCGCCTTAAATCGCAACAAATCGTGCGCGCTGGTTAAGTGGGCAGCAACTGGGCGTGGCAGTCGAGTAGAAAATCTTCAAAATATACGAAGACAAAGTGAGGTGGCTTTGGGTCCTGTGTCACCAGTCTTGGATGCCCACCAGGAGCCTTGGTATCGGCCAAGTCATAAATCTGGAAATCTGCTCGCATGAGAAATTGGCAGACCCGAATCCTTGGTTCGGGGTGCCTGAATTCCGAGGAAGGTATATATTTTGGCCAAAAAACTAAAAGGGCCAGCGAGGGGAACGGGGAGCCACTCAGAGACGATTCGTTGTTGCAGCCCAGGAAATTTACAACTTTGGTTTTTTGGCAAGGTGCCGCCAGTCTGGGTACAGTGCGTTTCGCCAAATAAAATGTACACAAAAGTACCTCAAAGTACAGCTTATTATACAAAGAATTAATTAAAGTTCCATCAATGATTACTGTTAAATATATTTTTAAAAATAGCAACTAATAACGGAGAGAGGGAGGTAATAACTTCATGGTTTAAATAGTTTATAATAATCCTCGAATTACAGCCTTGCCGCACACTGTGCTAGGTGTGACTCAGCGATTGCTCAGGCGTGGAAAATAAATCCTGGCGGCGATGAGGTCCTGGCGAGCCTCCGGGGTCTGGCCTGAAATTACCCGCCACTGTTCTCTCGAGTGCTGCCAACTGATGTCAAATTAATTTGCACATCCCGCCCGGATCCTTGTAAGACGTTGTCCTCCTGGCAAAGAGCAACCTGGCAGCACGGCAAGTTGGCAACCAACCAACATGCGCCCATCCCGGCTGCAAAATCAAATTAATCCGGTTTGTTATTTCATCATGCAACGTCAACGTCACCATCATCAGCTGCAACAACAGACAAAAGGTGGCAACAAACCAGCAACACACCGGCAACAGCAACATTTTGCAATAATAAATAGCAGCACCAGCAGCGGCACACACACTGTGTGTAAACAATACACGCAGACACAGACACACACACCCGGAGATAGAGAGAGAGAGAGAGATGCTGGGAGCCTCTGCCAAAGGAGCGGAAAATTTCATTAACAAGGCACACAGGCAACAGCAACATTGCAACTGCAGAGAGAGAAAATGAGCTAAAGAAGTAAGTTAATATTCTGTCAAATTTTATTTCTTAATTGAACTTATTTCAAAGCCACTGTGATAGTAATAAGAGAAAATAACAGAAAGGTTTAGAGTGGATTATCGATATATCGATAAGCAACTTGAATTTCCAATAGAAATATTTATGCATTCAATGTATTTTGAAATAATTTGAAATCATTAAGCCTTAGGTACTTAATTTTTGTATACCCAAACTAATCGATATGATAGAAACCTGAATTAGATCCATATTATGTCGATTTGTTCGATAATACGATAATACGATGCTTTCCCAGGATAGTTTTTGTAATGCGGCTTATGTACGAAGAGATATTGCAATTAAATTGATAATGTATCGTTTCTCTCGATAATTTGACAATTTCCGTACTTTTTAAAATAATTTTTGATATACCATATTTATGTGAATGAATTAATATGATTACCAAATCGATTTTATATCAATATATTCGATATATGGATAAATGGATAAGGAATGGTTTCATAAAACGAGTACTTATTGATTAAATCAATACTTTTTCAAGGGTTCCTTAAGCCCTTAAGATATTTGAGGTATTAAAATATAAAAAATAAATACAAAAACTAGATAAATGGAAACGTGTCACATTTTTTCGCGCTGTGCACCGCAGCAACATCAACAGCAACGTCCGTTCAGCCAGCGCCGAAAGAGACGCCGGCAGCTGAACCCTCCAGAAGGAGGGGCTAGGCTGCTGCTCTGATAATTTAATCAACTCTCATTGAATTATATCATTTTGCAATTTGGAGACCCCCGGCAGAAGCAGAAGCAACATCAACATCCCATCATCCAGAGATTGAATCGTCATTATGATACCAGAGAACACACAGCAAATTGGGAACCGGAAAAGCGGGGCTTCAGCATTGGCATCGGCCTGGGCCTGGTCCTGGCCCGGGCCCTGGGAAATTCAGTTGTGCTCGATGGGAGTGGAGGGTCCGGTCCGTCCACATTGAGTGCGGAAATCAAGGTGGGAAATGGCATAAATTGCCAAAACGGAAATTCGCTCCTAACCGAGTTCCGACATGAATCGGAAAATCCACTTTTCCCCCATTTCCCCCGGCTACAAATGGCTCCTAACTACGTATGTGGCTTTTCGGTTGTCAATGACTGGGCTTATTTAGTCAAAACTAAGGCAGAAACGGAATGCTCTTAAGGCACTCTAAAATATATTTGTGGCCTTTAAGGAGAAATTAAATGGAGGCCGAGAAGAGGTCCTACTTAAAGTGGAAACTTATTTAATATTCTCAACCTAATTGAATACTTTTGAATTATTTCAAAGCCTTACTTAACTTTCTTCAACGAAATGATGTCCATAATAAGTACTTTTGTGAACTTTAGTACGAAATTAAATTGCGAAATCTAATTTAATTTTCAATTTAAGTGTGAGGTTAACTTAATAGCAACTTTCGTCGTAAAACGTCCCTTCTTCAGCAGGGTTGAAGTGGATAATGCCAACTACTTACTTTAATATAAATAACAGCTTGGACAATCTGCCGCTAAATGATTACTTGACCATTCCCTTTTCCCGATTTCCCCATTTTCCCAGCTTCCCCATTTCAACTTCGATTCCAATACGCTGCGAATCACGACATCAATTTGCTGATTGAAAATTTATTATTATCCTGGATGCAGAAGGCGCGGGAAGGGGTCAGTTGTCCGAACGGACCAAGGATATTTATGGGCCGAGACCGAAGATGCCAGCAGGCGGGCCTGGAAAAGCAGAGGGAGTGGCCATGCCACGCCCCCTTGTCCGGTTGGTGGAAACGCATTTGATTTATCGAACTATCTTGTTGGCCAAACGAAATTGAGCGATGAAGATGTTCAGTACATCCTTACTAAGGCCATTTTGTATAATTATTATTGTAAGAAAATTAAATACTACAAATAATACATTTTTCTAGCCAAAAAGTAGATATTTAATGTGTTTTTTTATATTTTTTGCCACCCTACATAATCGGGAATGCATTGGAGTACAAAAATCTTCAGCTTTCCTTCGAATTGTAATTTCAAGAACCCATTTTACTCAAATTTCTTCATATATCCATCATTATTTCGCTGACAACCTGTGTAGGAGCATTAGCTTCTACGATTTCCCTCTAATAACAACTCACTCGCCCACTTTTGGGATTGTCAAACCAATTTCCCGACATTTGGCCAGTCGAGTGGGCTTGGACAATGGCCAGGCTGGCCTCATAATTAAAATATTGGTAACCAATCAAAGGTTCTCAATGGGCAAGGATTTGCTTGCGGCTCGGGATCGGGCTCGGCCATATCTGCTCACTGGGGCTGCAAAATTGCACAAATTGCATACATATGTGTGGCGGCGGGACTCGCAGGTCCTTTTCAGGTGACATATGCACCTGTGCTGGCTCTCTCCAGCAACCGACTGCAGTTGCAGAAGAGATTGAGGGATTTGCTGGACGGCTTTCGGTTTGTGTGCGGCGGCGGCGGCGGCATGCAGCATGCGGCATGCGGCCTTTATTGGTTTACTTCATCAACTCGAACGACTAGGTGGGGTGGAGCATCCCTTAAAGGGGAGGAGTGTGTCCTGTGATGGGGAGCGCAGTGAGTACGAGTCAGTCAGCCAGTCGAGGCGTGTGGAAATTCCATAACGACTGCCGTCGCACTTTATATGCAATACTCAATTGACATTCGCGGAATGCACTTTTTACCAGCTCCCTCCAGAGGGTATCACAGTTCCCATAACGAGTTAGAAACTCCACAGGATAATATTTATTTCACATATAATATATATTATATTCTAGTGTTCATTAAAAAATGGATCTTAGAGCAGATCTTCGTTTACTTTATTTTCTTCCTATGTAGATACTTTTTAAAAACTTCTAAAGGGTATGTGAGGCAGTGACTATGTTTCCCTGAGTTTTCCGCCAATATCTCCATCCGTTCAGCACATTTTGTCTTTGCATTTTCCCCGCTGGAACTTCAATTTTCCAACTTTCATATGAGTTTAACGGTCGCCAACATCTCCTTTTATGCTCCATTCAAAAAAACCAAAAAGGGCGGCTTTACTCTTTTCGAATTAAAAAATGTAAGTGCTTTGTTCGTTCGCTAGTCGAGAGTATTAATTTAAGCAAACGGAACTAAAGGCTTGACTTTGCAGTCGGAGTTGGAGTCAGAGGGAGGGGTGGAAAGCGACGACGAGTCATATTAATGACCTTTACTTGACATTGAGTCTGCAGTGCAATTGCCATTGCCGCTGAACTATTAATAACGCCCAAACGATGTTTTAAATGCTCCATGATTAATGGAGCGATTTTCTAATTACGTTCGTTCGCAGATCGAAAAGGGGGCGGTTTGTGTATACGGTTTCTCGATTTTCACATAACTCCAAGCAATTACGAAACATTTAGCGAGTGCATTAAGTAATCCGGGTTGTTCTTTCACCATAAATGCGCCTTAATTGCCGCAACTTGTCGGCCCATTGAGTTGGGGAAGCCCCCTAAAGAAGGGTAATTGCTATCGATTATAATCGAATATGGAAGCCTTTTGTTTGCTTTAATAATTAAATGTAAGCTGCAAGAGCACGCCAGTAGCTAATTTTCTTGCATTCTTTAACTATACTTTCTCCTGTCTCTTTTACTAACACTTAACCATAACAAGCACGTGCTGGGTGTAGCAACTTAACGTACAAGACAAAGAAAAAACGAATGATACAAATTAGTTAAAGAAGAAGGAGTTTTCCAGTTAGCACAGCTCTTTTAAAAATGGGTTTGTAATTGTGAAAAAATAATTCGGAATGATCTAAATTTTGGGATACATATTTCCCTAAAAAAATAACAAGAACTTATTAAAAACTCCCAGAGATACAGCATCGTAAATCACTCCACAAAAACCCGAATCACATCCAAGAACTTTCCTATAAAAACGTGCGGCCGCAAGTGAACGGCGTTTCGGGTGGTTTCCCAGTTGAGTAGTTATCGTTATGAACATCGTCGTCATCAGCAAATTGGCAAGTGGCAAGTGGCAAGTTGCAAGTGGCCGTGGAGAGCAGAGCGCGTGTCATCGCAGCAGGTTGTCTCTACGCATTCGCATCCGGATCCGGATCCGCTTCCACTGTGTCTGTGTGAGAACTGTTGCAATTTGTTTGTTTGCGTTCTTCGTTTTCCGTTCCCATTTCCACAAAGGGTTGCTGCTCTTTGCCTCCGAAATGGTGGTGGAAAAACCTCCGCTTGTTTGTTTATGATTAACGCGCGCTAATTTCATTCATTTCGCACTCAATGGCTCCGGGATCTCGGACTTGGGATCTCTGGGGACTTGGACGCACAGCACACTTATGCTTATTGGATTTATCCAGGGCGTTGCCCGGGTGATCTGCGATGGGGTGGGGGAGGGAAAGGCATCGAATGATGGTCACACGACCGCAGGACCATTAGCAGGACAAAACCAAAATCCTGCGGCCGGCTGATTGAAGTCGACTTCGCGGCGAAGGTGTCGGAATACAAATCCCCTACCAACGGCGGCAGCGGCGGCCCGAAAAATGATTCGATCATCGCCACTGTGGCCCGGCTTGGACGGGGGAACTAATAATCTTATTAGAATTAACGATGGAATTTCCAATTTGCGGCGACAGGCGGCTCTCAGCTCCCAGTTCCCAGTTCCCAGTTGCCAGCGATTTAATGTTAATAAGGCCCGCGTTCCACGAGTTCCCGGGGCTCCTCGGCTACGCAAAATAGGAATTCTTCGCCGGACGTGCTCGAATGCCGGGCTGCCCTGACACAGATTACGAGTGGGTTAGTTTTTGCCCCGGGAGAGCTTCGAGTGTGGGGGGGCAGTGTGGGGAGCGGAGCCTTTAAGCGATTTATTTGACTGCGAAAACGGCTTCGAAATACCAAAACAATGAAGCCAAGGGTTCACAAATCAGGAATGTATTTGGGTAAAGCCAGAACACTGCAAAAACTAAATGTTATCGATAATATATAGTGCTATCGAGGCTTTTCCATTAGCAATTTTTCGATATTTATGGTTTAAGCGGTTTTATAAATTTTAATAAGAAAGAAAATAGGAATATGTATTTGAAGTAATGACAGAAAATCTAAAATCACTGCATAAACAGACACTTATCGTTAATATATCGATGCTATCGAGGTTCTCCCATTAGTAGATTTCTGATATGTATATTGATATTAATTATAAAGAACGAGAAAGATAGAGAGAGAAAGGTAAAGATTTTTAAGAGCTAACCTAATTCCACTAATTTAAGTTACTTAGTTCATAAACCCAAGCCATTTAAAAAACTCTGATGGAAACCCCTGGGGCTCAGTTTCCAAATTCTCTATAAAATTACCCCTATAGCCTATGCCTGTAAAAAACTGTTTTTCTTATAAAAAGAAATCCCAAGTGGGCTGGGCAATAAACTCCAAATATATAATGCGAACAATTTCGAATGGCTCTCGGTCTTTGTGCGCCTCTATTCACATCGGATTAGATTTTCATACAATTTGTTGGCGACGGCAGTCAACAAGTGACAATGGCCCGATGCTCAATCATCGTTATGATTGTCGCTGTGATTGTGCCCTCTCGTGATTGTCATTATCGTCACCATTTTATCGAAGCGCTGCGTTCGATGGCCGATTGACCCAACAATCGAAGACGCAACTGCAGGTGCCTGTCGATGACAGCAGTCAGCTGTTGTTGTTGTTGTTGCCGTTGTCATCATCATTTTCATTAATGGTAAACCAATCATTTTTCAATTATATTCGCCGCTGGATACAAATTGTCTGATTTGCGTGTGCCAAACCCAAACCCAAACCGAACAGACCCGAACCGTGGTAAGGCGAGGCGAGGCGAGGCGAAGAGATCCGAGCCGAGGCAAGTTGAATCGAGGAAGGCGCCATGTCACGCCTACCTGACACCGCCTGACACTCACTTGCAACACACTCACTAACCGCCGCTCTCACCGGTTGCCACCAGTAACCACCAAATGCAAAGGCATCCAGCTCGTCCTTTTGGGTTGCCCTCAACGAACAGTTTCCCTTTCTTTTCTCCTTTTAAAGAAACAAAATTAGAAAACTATGATTATAGTAATGGATAATATATATAATCATGATATTTAGTTGGTTTTAGGAGCGGAAAGAAATATTTATACTCCTCTTATATTCGACAAATCCTTTTAAAAGTATTCGAAAATGTTTTGTTACAAGTATATGGATGTAACATATACTAAGCTATTTTTCTTGGTTCTAAGAATGTAGAGGATATATTAATATATAAATAATAAATAATAATAAATAATAAATATTAATAAAAATTAATATATTAGATATATTAAGTTCCCTTTTAGGGATTTTCAAATAAATTGAAGCCTCCTTTAAAGATAAGGAATATATATCATAGATATAATCATAAGAAATAGACAGAGTATCAATAAATATAAAATTAAAGCTAAATCCCCAGCATAGATACAATATACATAAAGATAAAGACAGAGTAAAAAATTCAAATTTAAAGCAGAGTCCCTATTTAAAAATAAATTAATGCCTCAATTCAGCAGAGTTTCATTTAGCAAATATTTCTAAAAAATTTAACGCGGAAGAACTCTGCCTTTCAAGAAGTTATTGTTTTGCGCCAAATTCGAGTGCTGTTTCAGGGTATGTCCGTATTCGACTTTGCTATGCCTCTATCTAGTATATATTTTTTTATATATTTATTTTGCATTTTGCTGCCTCTGCCTGTTTGGGTTTTGCGGGGCGACAAACCAATTGAAGTGTCAGCCGCAGAAGAAGGCGCCGCGTGGCGCCACGCCCTCCCCGAATTGCAACAGTTCAGTTCGGTTGATAAAGTGCACAACTTTTGCGGGTTAAGTCGGTATAAATTGTCTGGATCATGCTGCGAGGCCCCACCGGGGACCCGGGGTCCATTATGCGACCATAATTCGCTGACAATTCCTCAATTACGCCAGTTCAGGTGGGGCTCAGATTCAACCCCCGGGAGCTTCGCAAATCTACCCACTCAACAATGAATGTTTCTTAATCTATAAAATTAATTTTCTCGAAATCTTTGTTGTTTGCGAATGCGGAAATCCCTTGGGGGAGGGCCGGTAAGAAAAAAAAGGAAGCTCAAATTGTAAAAATTGTTTAACCGCAGAGCTTCCCTTTGACGGGGACGCACTCCTTGTTGCAAATTAGCGTGAAACGCGATTTATAATGTCAATTGTGTGTCTGTGAAAGTCGCTTCAGTTTCGTTTTTCCCGTTTTGTTTGAAAATTGTAAAATGCGCTGCGAGAGATGAAAGTGTGGATTAGTGGGTCGCAAAAGCAAATTGGAAACTGTGAGTTGTGAATGAAACAAGGACAAGGGTCCTGGCTCGAGTCCAGCTGACATCAATCAATGGCCAGACAGTCCGGAGGAGTGACCATCAATCAAGGAGAAGGTCCAGAGTCCCTGCAAAACTATTTGCCATTTGCCCTAATTGCATAAGGCCCGCGCCTAATTTTCCTAGCCAGGTAACAGCAACCCCTTTTCCATTTTCCGTTTTCCCCTTACCCATTTACCCCTTTTGGCTCCCTCCTTTTTTTTTTGGAAGGACAAACAATGAAAGTGTCAAAACTTCGCTTTGCTTTTTTAACAAATGGACGTCGGCAGGAAGGAAATAAATTAGTTGGACCTTGCCTCGAGCTTCTCCCTGACTTTAATCGGATGAAACAGCAAAAATATATATGTTATATATATTAAAGTAAAGGAAAATGTGTCACATATACCACAAATTCCCTAACTTGGTAACTTAAATACTTATTTTTTATTTAGAGACAAGGTTTCATGGTAATATCATATTTCATAAGTAATATCTAGTTTCTTTTAGTTTTAGATTGGGTTTTTATATATTTTATAAGACTGAACCTTTAGGAAATATTTCCCAGACTCCCTTTATTATAGGCAAACCATCCTGCCTGCTATGCATACCCTTGACTTGTTCGGTTTTCGGTTTTTTCGGCCTCTCAAGTGGCTCGTCGAGGGGAAAATTAAGTATAACTCATTATCGCAATCAAGAAATCCTTTTTCAACAGCAGCAACAACATCATTGTTTGCTTTGCCAGATGAAATCGGATTTGTTGTTGCTTGCAGCAGCGGCAGCCGCAGCCTGTTGCACACCAATTTTCTACTCAAAACTTATGACAGCCAATTCGAGAGAACGAACGAAAATTATACAGACACTCGGGGGCAGGGCGTCCTCGGGGGTGCTGCAGGCACCATGACTGTTCAGTTTTTCGATATACTTATATATATATATATATATATTATATAGAAGTATATGGCATATGTGCAGCAACGTCGTCTTCATCCTCGTGCTGCGGCGGGGCTCGTTGAAATCAACATCAAACCTTTAATTTGATGATTCTGCAAATAATTCGGATTCAGAGTCGGACTCGGAGTTGGATTTGGACTCGGGGAGTCGTTGACGTTTTTATTTTTTATTTTTTGTTTTTGTGTTTAACCCCTCGCAGACCCAGACTTTGTCTGTTGACTTTTCCGCGCAGCCGAGGCGTGAAAATATAATAACACCTTTTTAATTATATTTCCCAGAGACCCGAACACTCCATTGTTGGCGGGCAGAGAATATAATGTAGGGGAATACTTTGTGTGGAGGAATAAAAGCGAACAAAAAGTGAAAGGCTTCGGGGTGCCAAATTAACCGAAATTTTGCCAAAGCTTGCGGAATTAGACTGATCACGGTTGCCATTAGTGTGACCAGGCCTCGTGACTCACTTTCCGCCGCGCGGTTCCACCTGAGTTCTCCGCCGCCTTTCAGGTTGAATGCACTGCCGAGTGGCAACAGTTCGTTTATGGATCTGCCATCGTCTATAGCTATTTAGCTATTTATGGTGTGGTTGTGTGTAATTGCGATATGTACGCCTCCGCTTGTATTTATTAATTTTTTGTAGAGTAATGACACTGCGAATTTGGGCAGGCATTCGCCTAATTTGTATTTGATGAGATGTGATCTAATTTATTGTTGGTGTCATACTTTATGTAAGTTGTGGCAGGGCAATAAATCTATTAAAATAGTAGATTAGATTGTACTACGTACGGCTTTTACAATTTGTATTATTAATCTATATTTTACTATATTAAATTCAATCAACCTCTCGGTCAGTCAATCCTTGGCTTACACCTTTTCACACTCAAAAATAATTAATTGAGAGCAGCAAATGGATATAAAGTATATAATAAATCCCGGTAGTGGGATAATTGAAACACTTTTCCACATTAAAAGCAATTTAAAACCTGTCAGACAATTATCCCAAGCTGTTAGTCCAGTTAGTTCCATTCAATCCAATCCCAAAGCCAAGGAAAAGGGCAATCTGTTGCTGCTCTCTCGATCCCCGGATTGAATGAGGCCTATTATCGCGCTTTGAAAGGCGTAATTATCGCATGACAATCCAAACGGAATGTGTTATACTCGCATTTGTATTTACTCAATAAACATTATCGTCGATCGTCCACAGATTGGGCAATCCCAGCAAGCCCGGCAAATCCCATTCGGTCCAATTTTTCAGCTCCCACACACCGAACGTTTTCGGTGCACAGCAAGAAATATATATATATATTTATTAATTCTTACAGCTAGTGAACAATGCTCTTAAATATTTAATTTTATCTTTTATATTATAGGCAGGTAATTTTTTTAGGTTTCTTTTGAATAAATTCATCATTTTTCTCTGTGCAGGCCAATTGGACTCATCGAGAGATTGTGAGAAACGGTGTGTTTGTACATCGGAAAATTAGTCATTCTTTGAATTTCCTGTTTGGATATGAAGTTTAGGTGGGAAAATCAACACAGGCCACTTTCACATTCAGCCAGCTGACTTTTAACTGGATTAAAAAATATAAAAATGAATTGAAAGTGAAGAGCCGGTAATTTCTAAACAATTTTCTTAGTTTATAGAAAAGTTGAAAAAGGTTTTACTCAAAGCAGAAATAATATATACTTAAATAGTGCTTAAATGTTAAAGATTGGAAAAGTAACATTATTATTTATTAATAAATATGAGAAACATAAAAGTAAATACAATTACAATTTCAAGAAAGGAAAAATACTAATCACATTTTAATAAAAAATAATTTTTAATACAGACATATTTTATATTATAATTTTTAAAATTTAAGAACTACAGATTGTTTAAATTTGTATATATTAATTTTTTATGCATAAATATGTTTTCAAAACAATAATATTAAAGTAAAAGTAATTTAAAAGTAAAGGATTAATTAGTGAAAATAGATCTTTGTATCTTATTAAGTTTCCACATATTTTATTTCGTATTTAATATATTAAAGAGTTTACTTAAGCAAGTCTAAATAGTATTTATAATAAGAATAATATACTTCTATATACAAACTGCATTTTGAGCATTACTCTCGGTCATTAGTTAGGAACCAATACAGATTATAATTGGCAGTTCCCCCGATCTATTCCATCTTTTTGGGAGCGTTGAGTGCCTAACAAGCTACTTTCCCACTTGAAGGCACGTACATACATCCACAAAAATAAAAAAGTGGCAATTGAAGGCCGAATCAAGGCCTCTGGAATTCTCGGATGAGCACTAATAAGTTCGATGATACAAGTATTTATAATGGGAATACTGCTAAACTTGTGACTGGTGAGTGCGTGCAGGATGAATCATTACCGTTGCTCGACGAGGCGAGCGGGAAAGGCCGCCCGGAAAAACGCGGCTGAGGTCACGTTTTCGCACCGTGGGTGGTGGCCAAATCCTGGGCGGCACTGGCAGTTCCCACTCGAAATAAACAGCAAACAAAACGCGGCAAATTAATAACAAAACGAGGACGAGCGCCCAGGACTGGTACCAGTTACCCCACACCGCCCCCCCGAAAAAAAACCAAGTGTAATTGCGACAATGTGGCTGCACTTACACGTGTCATCGCAGCAGATCCTGACCATCCTTCCTGCCAGCAGCAAATCCTTCCCCTGAAACTTGTTACGCACTTGCTGGCCTTCCTTTATATCCTTCAACCCCTCGGAAATGTTGTCGTTCCCAACCCTCCCAAGGGGATTTCCTTCGTTTGGGAACGGGGAACTGGTACTACTTGCAACGACTGTCAGGACTCTCGGACAAACCGCAGTGGCACATTGTTGCCATTGACTTTGGCCTGGGAATGGGATATATCTATGCTCTGAACTCTTCCCCTTACACACATTTATATAGAGCTATCGGGGCAGGAAACTGTATATATTTAACGGGGATTATGCGCCGCACAAGGTCCTTCTTTCAAATTGTTTGTTGTGGAAATTAGTAGTAATTGATTGTTATCTGCCGCAGAGATCTTGTAAATATTTTTGTAATTATGCAGTTGTTGGCTTTGAATGGTATTTGCTGAGGTTGATGTGATATTTAAGTGTACAGTCTATTAAATATTCAATTTATAATTTAAAACTAATGAGATTTAAAACTTTAATTGTATTTAGTTTAGTTTAAAATGAAGAATTTGATTTTGAATTTGCTGTAACTTATATTTTGCACGATTTTCAAGTACGATTTTATTTAAATACATTATTAAGCTGCTTTGGGAATCATTACTTATTATTTGTTTAAAGAATTCATTATTGTAAAGAGTCTGCATTACTTTCAAATTAATTTATTTATCTTCAAACTTTAAAAAAGTAATTTAAAAAAATATTTGAAAGTTCATCTAAGTAATATATATGCTATTAAATAACTATTCAAGTTTCATCTTCTTTTCTTTTTTTGATAAATCCCTTTGACCTTGTTCTTGGCCCCCCAATCGCTGGGGTCACTCTCGAATTTTTCTCCCCCTTTCGATTGGTAGCTCGCCACCCACTTGCTGTTCGCGTTTCCGTTGCATTTTCCTGGAAACCTCAAGTGTGGAAAATTAAAATCCACTCATCCAGCGCGCCTCCCTGGGTCCCATAAAAATATAAGAAAATAAAAAGTAAGAAAGCAGGGAGGAGAGCAGAGAAACACCACACGATGTCAGGGTTGACATGAGCTCGAAGGTAACACAATACTCCAGGCAGCAACTACTTAAAATGCAATTATATGCATTATTATTCGGCTGCTGGGCGAGTATTCTTATTTTTGTACACGAATACGCGGAACCTGAAGTGAAAAAAGAGTATGGAAAACGACGAGTATTTAAATGCCCACCTCAGCTACTAATTATTACCAGGAAAAACTCTTGAAATTGACGTTTCATTTTGTGCGGCTGCAGCGGCGGCCGCGGCGGCGGCGGGACACGTCAACACCCCGACGGTGGGGTTAAGGTCTGTTTTCACTCAAGAAATCCAGAATCCAGACAACAAGAAAAAAAGAACTCGCGCGTCGTGATTATGCACATCGAACCGAAAGTCTTCGGCAACAGATTAAGGCACTCCAGAAATTATGAAAAAATAATATTTTTCTTAGAACTGATACCATTTTAAACGAATTGGTACTCGGCGCAGAGTCAACAAAATGAAGAAGTTTCACGATCATCGCAGCGCGCGGGCCTGAGAAAAATAAGGCGAGAATCCCTACCGAAGACTGCAAGACTGTAGACTGTAGACTGTAGACTGCAGACTGCGAAGACCAAAGAACGCAGAACGCAGAACGCAGAAAGGGGGCAGGGGAAAGGCAGGGGTTAAACGAGACCTGAGGTAGGTGGCGGCCAGTGTTGGCAAGCCGACGGTCTTACAGCCAAGTCTTTAAATAGTTTTAGACTTTAAAATCAGTTCTATTATAATAATATATATTTAAAAAATACATTTAATTAATCATTCCTTACATAGTTGGATTTTCAATAAAAATATATAATTAATAATAGAAGTATTCACATTTTACAGGTATGCCTTAGGTTTCCTTTTGGGAGTCATAAAGACTAACCTCTATTTGCTAGTTTCTGCTTCAAATATCTGAACGAATTAAATATCATAAACCTCTTGGCTTTTTTCTAGCTTTATGCAGGGTTTTATTCGATTTTTTTGAAGACATCACTGACACACGATCGCCGGCGATGCAGACGGCATTGCGTCAAGTGGCAGCATCGGCCCGTCGACCTGTCTGCCGCAAGTCTGCCGTTGCCGTTGCCGTTGCCGTTGCCGTTGCTATATGTTGGCCGTCTTTTGGGCCTTGTTGGGTTCCCAGGCCGGCCAACTGCCAATCGGACTGCAGCTACTCCAACTCCCAAGCTGCTCCAATGACGCGGCCACATTCTCGATCCGATCAGATCGAGCCCCGGCAAGCCTGCTATTTCCATTCGAGACATTGTTCACTTGGACGCGTCGACACTCGAGTAAATTAGTTTCGTAGAACTTCCAAAGACGGCCCACACCGAGCCCAGTGCCAGTTGGTGGCACTGAGAGAAAAATGCAGTCACTTACTAGGATATTAAAGTGATTAAAATTACTTTGCTAGAAGAGCTTTGATAAATGTTTCCTGAACAATTACCTTTACCAACAATACCTTTATTCTTGAGAATAGATTGATCTTTGGATTAATAATATTTATTATATATTTAGAGAAATTTGTATTTAATAAGTAAGTATATTATATAAATAAATTATTTCGCTCAATCCTGAGAACAATTGTTAGACCAAGAAGGGAATTTTATTAACAGCACAAAAGTTCGTCTTTAGTCCTTGCCTAATTTTATATAAAATATAGTTCTTATAATTTCCTTTGGTAGTTCCTTTATCGGAATCCTTATAAGCCTGTATGTATGTACCCCACAAAAAAAAAACGGCTCAAGGACCTCTTCGAAGTCAACTCGAAAAGCGAATGAATAATTTTCGTCCTGAAATCCATGAGGGGTTGCAAATTTATTCACACACACACACAGAGAGAGACACACCGACAGAGAGAGGTGTAATTACCCGGGCACAAAACACTCTCACACATACTAACTAATACCGAGGCAAACACTCACGCACACCTCGGCACACTCACACAGGCGAAAATTGGCAGCACAAAAAGTTCACCTCAAGTTCTCTCGTCTCTCGAAAAGTTGGGCCAATGGATAAGGGGCTACAGGGGGCTAAAGAGGGACGAGGGGCAAGGGGCGTGGCTGCAGAGACTGCTACTGGCATGGAAAATTAACAATTTTTCAATTAAAATCAATACGAAGTGTGTGTAGTACTTGTGTGTAGTCGTAGTTGTTGCCGCTGCCACACACCAAAAAAGCAAAGTTTTTGAGGGAGATTTTGATGGGGTTTTATGGGTGTTTTCTGAGGGGTTTTTGGGTGGTTTTTGGGGGGGTTTTGCTGGAGGTTTTAGGTAGGTGTTTAAGGGGGCGTCTGGAAAAGTGGGTGTGGTTGCGTCTGTCAGGGTAATCTGCATGTGTGTGCGAGTGTTTCGCTCGCAGGAAAATAGCTTAAGTGCCTGAAAATATGCAACGCATTCGACGCAACGAACTTTGATAATGTTTGTGTGTGTGTGTGTGCGTCTGTTTGTTTGTTTTGTTTATGTATGCGTGCTTGTCTGTGTGTTGTTAGTTTTTCGGGCGCCGTTTCTGTCAGACCACAGGCCCCCCAAAAAGAACCAAAAATTCTAAAGCTGGCAAATAGTGCCGTTATTTTTAGTGACACTGGACACTGGCAAAAAAATTGTTTTAAATATGTGAAGGATATAAATTAAGCTGTTACTTTCGTAAATAAGTTAGAGGATAGTTTAAAATAAACCCCTAAATATTTAGCAGCTTGATTTTTAGATTAATTAGCTAAGGAAAAATCTATAAAACACCTAGAAACTCCACTTAATATTACCTAAATAAATAATAAAATAAATAAAATAATAACATTACTTAAAACCAATTTGTGTCTCTTATAAATAACCGAAAATGTTAATTAAATAAGTCAGTTACATATTATTTTAATAAGTGAAACGATTTTAGCTGATTTCCTTTCAAAGGCCCCCTATGTAATCAGTTGTTTAAGCTTAAAATATCTATTGCGTAACATTACTTAAGTTATTTGCTTATATTTTCCCTTTTTTCAAGTTATTTACTTATTTTTTGAGATGAATTTAATAATATTTACAGAAGGCAGTGCATTGATTGCGTCGAGTATTGGTTGGGTCGTGGCTCCTCTTGTACTTGTGCATCGTTTTGCGGTTGTTTCGGTCCTTCCGAGTATTTTGTGGCCGTCTAACTGTTGAGTCCTTGCTGCACACACGCACACACACTCGGTGCAGGATAGACAGGGGGAGTGCGGAGCGGGTGGTGACAAGGATAGACTCCATTTGTGGGCACCGCAAACAACGTTAAATGCAAATTTACGCTTCTGCCAGGACACTCCCACTCCCACTCCTACTTTCCCAGCAGCCCCTTCTCCAGTGGATTTTCCCCCAAGCCCCAAACCCCGTTTGAATTTCCCCAACTGAGCACACAAAATGGCCGTACTTTGGCGCCATTGCTTCACTTCAGCTGTCCTTCGGCGGGGCGCTCCTTGTGGTCCTTGTTGCTGCTGCTGTTGTCCTTGTTGACTATTGCCGTTATTGCCCGAGTTGGACAGAGACGGCAAACGCAGTAGTGGCCAGAATTGAAGTGTTAGTAGTAATGCTACTAATTGGACTCGCTTTTAGCAATGCCCCCCACAGAGCTCCTTCGCAAGTGCTCTATATATGTGCTCTATATATGTGCTCTATATATGTATGTATATGTATATGTCCAAATGTATATGTGTGTATGTGTCCCCACTCCAAGGTCCTGTAATTGGAAAATTTTACACACTCGAAATTCAATTTCAACTGCAGAATGCTGAATGCCAAATACGGAATGGCAGTTAAAACGTAAGTGGGTGTATGCATGGCAGCAGTGGTGGGTTAAGGCCCAGCTCAGTGGGTTAATTTCATGGCTATTATATATATATATAAACCTATATTTTAATTAGCACAGATTATGGCCCGAAATTGAGAAGTTAATCCATCACTATAGGCATTAATATAGTCTCTGAAGCGTGTTAAAATCATTTAAATAATCAATTTTATTTCTTAGGCCCTTATATGTCTTAATTACAGTACTTTAAGCTTATACTTATAAAAATATAAACTTAAAATCTTGATTAACAAGAAAACAATGTATTATATTATCAAAAACATAATATTCAGTCGAATATAGGTAAAAAGAAATATTATTTAACTGAGAAACCTTCATCGATTTTGCCTGCTGGCTACATATATATATATATATATATGCGATTAAGTGCCCGGATCCTTGAAGAGAGCCTGCCATTAGCATACGAGGATGGCGCAGGAAAGCCCCGCTATAACCAATTTCAACGAGCCAAAAAATGGAATAAAAACGAAGCAAAATAAAGGGCAAATTCGGGAAGAAATCGCGCCATAATTATACAATTTTTTTCCCCCTTTTTTTGTGCTAATCAAACACAGACCCACACACAGGGGCTTTGCCTTTTAAGGGTGGCAATTTGGCTCAAGTTCACTCGACACACACACACACTCAGATACTCACACACACACACACACAGCATCTCTCTTTCTCCCTTTCTCCCTCCCAGGGAGGACGAAACGAACTTAGAACAATAACGGCCATTAAAATGCTTAATTATAAATTCGCAAACGTTGCTGAAATTTTCTACGTTTTTTCCCCGCATCCCTCACACTCTCTCACTCTTTCTCATTTTCTCTACTCTTCTCTGTCTCGCTGTCGCCTCGTCTCCCTGGCGAAACGTTAAATGATTTTCGCATTTTTTTGCGTTGTTTGCAGTCCTTGGACACTTTTACCTATGCCTGTATGACATTCACTTCTTGCTTTAATTAAACTATTAAAAAAGGGTTTCTTACAATTAAAATGTAATTAAAAAAACTCGATTTATAATCTTTGAAAAGCTAGAAGATATAGAGAAGCCAAGCACCACACAAAAATGGTTTTCTTAATCTCTCCAAGCTCGTGTCACGTTCTTATAACGCTTCGATTTCCTGTCTAATTTTCTCCATCTTCATGTAAAATATTATTTAATTTAAGGACAGTTTTTGTTCCAGTGTAACTATGGCATTGGAGCAGGGCAACTACTTGTTCCTAAGTAGAAGCTGCACTTGAGACTCTCCTCCGCCAATTTTTGCTTATTATATTCAAAAATATGGTTTGATGACGCTGCACACACACGCGTTGGCGAAAGGAGGTGTGAAAAATCGGAGCAGAGACATCCAAACAAGACACAAAAACAGGGATAGCTCCTTTTTTTCTGCTGCTCGAAGGAAATGCAAAAATTCCCTTGGCGAGTTTTTGTTTTGCCAACAGCAAACACCTCCTCCGCCGGCGGATGTAATTAGTTTGTTAATTCATTTCGGTGGATCCGCAAGACAATAGATCTCCGAGATGGGGTACCTGGCAAAGGTACCTGGACAATGGCCCATATCCAGTTACCTGGGCGGATGGTATGAGCTGGTGTGGTGACTCACCTGAATGCGATCCTCGGGCAGCTCCGTTTTCAGCGAGAGCATCTCGCGGGCATAGACATCGGGATAGTGGGCCTCCTTGAAGGCCTCCTCCAGCTTCTCCAATTGGTAGCTGGTGAAGATTGTCCGGCTGTGTCGACGCTTTTTCTTTTTCTTCTTACTATTTGGTCCCACACCGAAGCCGTTCAGTCCCTCCATGCCAAAGTCCTTGGGCGCCAGAGAACCTGAAAGGATGCATCACATTTTATTTAAAATTTTGTACACTTTCCTCCAATTTAATTATGTTTTTCTTCTCATTTCCGAATCGATTCCCCCACTACTACTCTATATATATATATTCTTGTCAAATTAGTTGACGAGTATCCCACGACTGCTGCCGGAAAAGCCGCCGCCGATTTCCCCCTGCCAAGCTGGAAAACACATGGCGCTGAAGCGCGACTTCAAGTGGTTTTAGCGGCTTGTTATTTTAAATATTTAATAATTGTATCTAGTTTCCCACTTGTCGGGGGCCTCTTCTCCTTATTTCTTTCTTTTTTTATTTTTTTGCTTTGTTTTTGGGGTTGTCACACACACATCATCTTTTGTTCCAAGGAAAACCCCACTTGAGAAGGCTGTGAAAAGGCGGGGAAAAGTGAAAGCGTCGAAGGAGGATGGGAATGGGACTGGCACTGGCACTGGTAATGGGAATGGAGATGGGGAATGAGGATGAGCATGGGGCACTGATGAGGACTAGAGAAGCGAGGATCGAAGGAAGGAGCTGACAGGCGGCGGTAGCAGCGTTGACAGGCGCGATTTGAGTTTGAAGTTTTTTTCGACGAGTGCCAGTGGAGTTTGTGCACAGAAAGAAAAAAGAAACAATATACAAATACTTTTAAGAAAAAGCCCGTTTCTCTTTTAATTTACTTAACATTAAAGTGTGAACATATCATTCAATGCTTTTGAATCTCTTAAGATTTCGCCTCAAAGGGTTCTTACTTTTTATATTAATTTGAAAACTCTTTTCTTAAATCTTTGCATTTCTAGTTGTGCAGTGTTTTTTCAGTAATTTTCTCTCAGTGCCGTCTGCACACACACTAAACGGTCGGAGTATATGAAACCGATGATGAGGAGGATGATGAGGATGAGGCCGCTGATGAGTCTGGGGATTGCAGATGAGTCGCAGTTGAAGTTGGAGTCGGAGTAGTCGTAGGATCGAAGCCACTTGTACGGCCAAATCGCCACTTAGCGGATTGAGGACCTAAGGACTTTGAGACTTTTGCCAAGCAGCCGTGTTTTGGCCAAATCGAACTTGTGTTGCCTGAAGCACCCGGAAAACAGAAAACACAGTTCACTGATCGAGTGGTCTGGACCACTCGATGCGAGTTTTTTTTCTCATCTTTTTGGGAAAGTGGGGAAAACAAAATCGAACCAAAATAAAACAAAACAATATACACACATTCGTGCACAAGCAAACAGAAGAAGAAAAAAAAACAATTTGCAATGAAATCCGATATGAAAAATGAAGTAGAAGCCTCTGCTCTCTTGTGGCTGGCTGGCTGGCTGGCTGGCGAGTTGTTCAAGTGAATCACTGGCGAGTTCCTCGCTCCTCGGTCCTCATTCCCCCTCACTTTTCCGGCTAAAATGTGCGTACAAAATATACATACATATATGCACGAAAATGCTGTGGAAATGCGTGTAATGAAAACTGAAAACTGCATCTTGAATTACCAGGCCTGAATGCAGACAAAGGGGCAATTCGTCAGCGAATTCAGTAAAAATCTTTAAAATACAATTTAATTGTTCGTCTATGGAAAATATAGAAAATATAGGAAAGGTCCTGTCAAATAACGTTTAGGATATCGATTTTACTGACCAGATTTCCATCAATTAATTATGATTTATAGGCCAACTAAGCTGGAAGTAATATATTTTGCAGCACACTTTTAGGCAGCTAAACTGGAGATTTGAAACTTCTAGAGAGATGTAACTTTAATGTGTATTTGTAGGAAATATTGGGAAATATTTTGAACTTGCTGGCTTCCAAATCTAATTAACAATTATGTTAATATAAAACAAAGAGCGGAATTAGTTAATTCCGGGACGCACAAAAGTAGGCAACGTCGAATATCTAGCTCGCTTTTAATGAGCTTACACCAGCACCCACAAACACACACACAGGGACTTGGCAGCGTGCCAACAGGCACACATGCATCACAACATATTAGCAATTAAAATTTTCTTAGTTAATTACTTTAAGCAGACGACGAGGAAGGATGAAGGACGAAAGGATGACGACGCCGTCAGCTGCGAAAAATGCCAGAGCAAAAAAATGTCGCCAACAAAATGAAAGGCGACAACATTCCTCCGTCACTCTTGCACACATTCCCTTTTCCTTTCTCTCTCTCTCTCTCTCTAGCTCTTTCTATCTTTCTCTTTCCCTCGTTGCTGGATTTTCGCACAAAGAAAGTCGCTTCCCGGCAAGTGAATTTTATGAAATTTATGCGCATTTCACTAGAAAATTTAATTAGGAAATCTAATTTGCTCAAAAGCGCATAAAAAATGTTGTCGCTTCTCGGGGAGCGAGAGTGAGAGCGATAGCTTTCTTCTATGCTCTCTCCTCTTAATTTTCCACCGTCATCCCACCATCCCATTTTCCCGTATCCGTTCCATTCCCTGGCGTTCCTGCTACTTGCTCGCTTCTGTAAGCTACGCCATTTTTGTTAGCCTGGCCACACTTACACCAGCGAAAAAAAT
Organism: Drosophila kanapiae; assembly: GCA_008042475.1. NCBI lineage: Eukaryota > Metazoa > Arthropoda > Insecta > Diptera > Drosophilidae > Drosophila > Drosophila kanapiae. The sequence goes on along the minus strand of VNJM01002562.1, from coordinate 178,268 downwards.
GTGCACGTTTTAGGGGATCTGTTTAGGATACAAGATCTAAAGGAGAATATTGAATTGAAATTGAAACCTTGGAATATTTGTTTGTTGTCTTCTAAAAATAACTGCTGCTTATAATAAATCCACCTGTTATTTTGAAAGTATGCCAAAAATAATAGAAACTTCCAACAGAAACTTTCAACTAATTTAATGATTTCGAATTGTATTAGGCTTTCTTTGTTTTTAATTATGTATTTCTCTTTCAAATATGTTCCATTATTCCTTACGAAAAGGTTATTATTTATTTATTAAAGATTAATTATTATTTATTAACTCAATCTTTGTACTTTCTAAAGACTGAAATAAAATTAGCATTTTTCCTGTGTATAACTTTTGTTGTGCCCCCGCTTTGGCTGCTGTTCCCTCCCAAAAATTTCGCCCCGTTTTTCTCCCCAGCTACATATTTTCCCGGGGATTCCCGACACCCACTTGGCCCCGCTTTCCCTCGCCTTTCACGCCATGCATCAAGTAACCAACAAAATGACTAATTCCTTGCCTCAGTGTGGGTTAGTGTGTGTGCATGTGTGCGTGTGTGGCATGTGTGCATGTATGCGTGTGTGTGTGTGTCGCATAAACAGTTGCATGGCAAAATACGCTAATAAAGTGGCTGAGTTGCCAGTGCGACGCTGCGGCGCGCCGTCGACGCTGGCAGGGACAGAGGCAGAGCTGCCGCTGCTGAAGGGGATTCACAGTTCCGCAAATTCGCAATTTGCATTTTTGCATTAGCACCAAAGTGGCTGCGTTTTTGTGCGAGTGTGTGTGTGTGTGTGTGTACGAGTGTGCGTGTCTGGGTGTGGGTGTGTCTCTCCCCCCCACTTCCCCCCCTCATTCTACCATTTGGGTTTTCTGCTCATTTTTCGCTCGCCTTTTTCGTACTAATTAGAAACGAAATTGAATTATTTGCTTGAGGAATCAAACAGAAACCACAAACCCAAGAAATCGACTGTCGGGGGGCTATGGCGAGTGGTCCAGTAAATGCTCCAATTAGCAGCTTCGCCAGCCATCTCACTTTCCCGTCGTCTCGGTTAAAGCCAACAAGGTTAAAGTTAAAGTGTCGTTGTGATTAGATTTAATTTGTTTCTTGTAGAAATCAAGGAATAAAAGCATATAGCATAAATGGAATGTAATATATTATTAATTATATAATGTAATGTACATGTAGTAAGTTATAATAAGATAGTAAAGAAAATAAGATCACAAGTTCCTCAAAGATTTCATTGATTTTGTAAGAAAATAAAGTAAGTTTGTTGAGATTTAATCTCTAATATTAGAGAGTATATACAAGAATATACATTATATACTATAGTTATTCTTAATAATTAAAAACAAACTATATATTTATGAGTTACCTATAGAATTCTTTGCATTTTTGAGAAATTACAATTGGTTAGTTCAAATTTATTATCTAATATAAGATTATATGGCAATTACCAATAGAAACTCGGGAAATATAGGAAATATAAATAATCTAAAATATAATAGAATAAAAATCACTATAATAGAAACAATATATTATATAATTTAATACAATACATAATAAATAATCTATGCGCACCTCAAAGTAACACAATGATCAGTTCCCAGACTTTCGGAATTCAGTGTTCAGTCATCTTGCTAAGTATATTTTCCCCTTAATATTTCAGAAAATACTTTTCATCGTATAATCCATATTTCTGGTATTACTTCCTTCAATAGTTTTAATTCCCATTAAATCACCAAACTGGTTCCTGTTGGCCATGCAAATTTCGGACGGGGCAGGTTGTCTGGAATTTATGCAGGAAATTCACTTTGACATTGTCCAGCATTCGTCGCCGTCTAATTGCTGCTGCCTGTCTTTCTCTATCTCTCTTTCTCTCTCTCGTCCCTTTTCCTCTCTCGTGCCGTCCTTTTCGCGGCAGGATAACCCCTTCGGACGGATGGATCCTTGGCGCGCTCCTTCGTTGCTGTTCCTCGTAATTTGCGCACTCAATGGAAAATTGTTAATTAGATTCCTAGCTTGTCGTGCGACTGCCTTCGCCTTTGCAGCCAAGCTCCATTGTTGCGCCACCTGAACGGAAAGGGAGGAGAAGGGAGGGGCTATGAGTTGAAGGGAGGGGGGTGTAGTAACACCTGAAGTGGCCGCCACCCACCGGGAAACTACCCACGACACCCCACCCACTCGGGGCGACGGCGTTTTAGCCAGCTTTGTGTCAAAGTTGGTTAGCGTGATTGCTGTTGTCACTAACGCCTCTTTTCGCAGTGCTGGCAACTCGGGATAGCTAACAGTGGAAAATAGCTAAACTCTGGCAGCACTAATTCAAATAACGACTATAAAGACTTGTATTAATTCAATTCATTTGGAAGTTAGGAACATCCTTTTATGCTAACAAACTTACAAACAGAAGGCGCTAGAAAGAGAATCATTTCCTATTTTACTTCTACTTTGCATTGCCTATAATTCCCAAGTCCATATTCGTTGGTTCGAGGGTTCCTATCTGTATTTGTAATATAACATATCGTACACTGGTGGCGATATATACAAGACAACAAGTAAATCAGACTCAAATTTCTATATTTTTATTACAATTAGCAAAAACTGATATCTTGAGCTAACAAAAAGTCTCTGTTCTGACGAAAAAATAGCCAAATTAATGGTTCTGCCCCTCTTGAGCTCTCCGCCAAGCGATTTTAAGCCCCTTTTCCCTGGGCCCCGCGCCTATTCGCTTTTTGGTCCCACTTCAGGCCACCTTTCCGCTTCACCGGCGCAAGCGAACTCAGCGAACTTTACTTTAAGTGCAAAGCGGCAACAACAACGCCAGTTAAAAAAGCAACAACAACAGCACCAGTTAAAAAACAACAACAAGAATGAACAGCAACTAAAAACAACAACTAAGAGTAGGACAATTTTTGCACTAAACTTTTTGCTCTTTCACTTTTTGCGCCAGAACGTGGAAATGTGCAGATTTTCGGATGGAAATCTTGCTAAAAATTAGGAAAAAGCTGAAAAGTACAGAGACAATAAGGGCGATGCTCTATCGTAAGGTAGAGTAAGGATAGAGAAAGAGATGACAGTCGTTGGAGAGAGAGAAACAAATATATTTCCACTGTGGCGCTAGAATTCCCAACTACAGAGACACACCAAAGCAGGTTACGTGTTTAAACAAACAGTTTTAAATCCAATAAAGCAGATTAAATTATTTACTTTTTTTTAGCTACAATTCCTATATCTAACCTGTACGTAATCTCTACTTTGAAATAAATACCTAATATTTTAATAAGAAACAACCTATAAATGGTTTAACTTTAAGATAAGGCCCAAATTATTATTAATTACTCATTTACTTTGAACAAATGCCTTTGTCGTAATGTGACTAACTGATATTCCTGTGGACAGGTGGAGGCTTAAGCCCTTTGTTGTCACCCCCATTGCCTGTGTGTTAACCCATCTTCGGCGACGACATGTTCACGCATTCAGGCAACTGGTGCGACATGAAATGCGATTGGTTTCGCTTCACACAATTGTATGTGTGGTGTGTCGTGTGTGTGCTGTGTGTTGTTCCTCAAACAACACGTTTTTTATACAGTTTTTTTTATTATTATTATTTTGTTTGTCTTGCGTGTTTCAATTAAGGTTTTTGGTCTGTGGAAAGGGTAAGGGATTGGCATTCGACATGGCCAGCAAATAAAACTTAGACACGCTCGGCGAAAGGATTCAGAAAGGGGTTGGCAGTAGCTGGTGGCTCGACAAGGGGGAAAAAATGCCAATTAAAATCTTGGCCATGACAAGTGCAACACGATGCAGCAGCCGCCTCCCCACTTTGCCACCACCCAACCCCCCTTTCAAGGCAAATTGCCCTACTTGTCAGTCTTAGTCTCTCTCTCTATCTCGCCTCTGTCTTGGCTTTTGTGTGTAATCTTGTCTTGCAATCTGCTCGCAGCAAATGGCTCAAAAGTGGCTCTCCTTCTCCTTCATTTTTCCGGCTTTTCCGAGACTTTTCCCAACGCTGCAAGAATGCAGGCGGCGGCAGGCGTCGAGTGGAGGACTCAAGCAGGGCACTTCGCCCATAAAAACAGAATGGAAAGAATGCGCGGCCAAGTGGCCAAGTGGCCAAGTTCGTGTTGCCGGGCCCAGTCGGAGATTAGAGTCTTAGTAGAGGACCCACTACACCAGGAGGAGCAACAACAACAGCTACAAAAGGGCAATTAAGTAGGCCCAAGATCTCGACAATAAAAAATAAAAAAGAGCTAAGAGGCACTCATTAGATATGAAGGCTGCAAGGATGCAACACCCTTAAGCCCTTCACTTTCAAAGTAAAATGTGAATATATAAATAAATAAATATATATATTTAAATTAGAATCATTGTTTAATAGCAACTTGATTCTAAAGTGCTTGTTAAAAAGTTCCAACTAAATTAAGTCAATTTTAATTAAGTATTAAATAGAATGGAGAATATAATTTGCACTTTCCTAAGCAAAGAAACAAGGGCGAAATATTGGCGAACTTAATAAATAAACAAGCACTTAAATAAATAAAATAAAATATATACATATATAATATATATTAATAATAGGTAATACTAATCAAAGAATATAAATTATATATTGAAAATTGGTGATACAAATCTGAGAAATCGTTTAGACTGAAGACCTGCCTTGTCTGTAAAGTGAAAATTGAAAATAACTGAAAATACAATTTAAATAAGCTAATAAGTCTCCACAATATTTAATTATCAGAAAGCAACAAAAATAAGTGTGGAATTTGTGCCAAGTTTCATTTATTGTTTTATTTTTTTGTTTTTCTTCAGGTATTCAATCAATTCGGGCTGATGTGCTGACATATGTCGTGGCCTTTATAGCTCGTTCCACTGGCAGACATTTCAATTTATTGGCGCACTCATTGCGACCCCTGCCCTTTGACGCCTTAACCCCTCCCGGAACCCCTCCTACGTTCGACTCAAACCAGTTTGCAAAGCGTTTCTTATTAGACAAGTTTATGTGTGTGTGTGTGAGCTTCGCATTTCTTTCGCCTTTTGTTTTTCCTTTTTTGTTCATCTGTTTGTGTGTGTGCGTGTGTGAAAGGGTTAAGCCAGAGAGAGAGGGAGAGAGAAAGACAGAGAGTGAGAGGGCAGGACACATGTGAGGATGTGGGGAGAGATGTATGCGCGTGCAAATTGCGTATAAAAGCGTATGTTGAAAATATTTATTGCCCGTTACGAATGCAACAAAATGAAAATGAAAATTTCATTATTTGACTTTTGTGTTTCCAGGATGTGTGTGTGTGTGTGTGTTCCCTTTTTGTCTCTCTCTCCTTTCCGTTAGCTAAATTGTTTATTTTATTAGCAATTTGGAGAATTTATGTGCGCGACATGTGAAATTTACGCTGACGGAACCCTTTTTGCCACGCCTTTTTGCCCTTTTTTTGGGCCACGCCCCCGCGCCACAGTGGCTTCAGTAGTCTGGACGCAGGACTTTCGAAATGAAGCGCAGGAATGCCCATTAATTAGGCCGCAGCGACCTCTGTCGGCCAAAGGATATTCGCTGTTTTTTGCCAAGGACTGGCAGGGTTCACAGGATATATGTGTGTACATATGCACACATGTATGGCCTACCTTTGGGCATTCACGCTTAATTGGTTCTCAGGTGAACTTACCGGGCAAACAAGTTCCGGCTCCGGCGGCAAAGTTCTTCAACTGCGGAAATCCTGAAAATAAAAAGTGATTATATAAATCAAATGATATTACATATGTATATAGCTTAGTGTTTGATCCGTTAATGTTAAGATGATAAGGGAAATTGTAAAAATTAGAATAAGCTTTAGATTGTTTGGAAAATGTTTATTATTCCTTGGCTTGGTTTGGCTTAGTGTGCCCATAGTATCTTTTGAAGAAAATACCTTTGAAAATTACCTAAGCTACATTTAATAGCGAAAAACAAAATTGAAACATCTACTATGTTTTAGCACAAGTTACACTAACTAAAACACAGCTTTTGATATTCATTTTAATAAAAAATGAATTCAATTTATACTATATTTCATTGGTTTTATGGGCCGAGAGTCCACTGTACCCCAACATACATATAACTTGGGACTTACTTGGCATTTATTAGCCAGACAAGGAACTTCGAATTAACCCCACTACCGATGCATGCTTGAGTCTCGAAAATACACATAAAGAAATACCTTGAACTTCTGTATGTTTATGATTTAAAGAACGAATATTTACAACACATCAGCAATCCCAAAAAAGTCAGTGCATCTTCAACACACTTCAAAATGAGAAGAAAACCATACAGGTTTATATATTTTATACATTTTTAATTTGTTTAATAATTGTATTATTATTTAGTTTCTGATATATTTGATTTCATTAAATAAATATATTTGGATTTTGTATTACTTAAACATTTATAACAGCAGTGTCGCCGACACTCAGAAATGCAAATCGGCGGCCTCGATGTCGAAGTCTCGTCTCGAGGCAGCTCTCCTTGCAGTTTTCCCTCAGAGCCCGCCTTGGCCCCTTAACCCTCTGAGCAACGAAAAAAAAAAAAAAACAATAAAAGGGAGTGACATATCAAAGCAAAATCAAATTTGACAGACAACCGCGCTAATTTCTGGTCGATGTTTCATTGTTTCAAGGCGTTCGTCTCGTTTGAGCTCGCTCTGGGTTTGCTTTTCGCTTTGTTTTTCTTTTTTTTTTTTTTTAGTTTTTTTTGGGGTATTTGGGATCGGTACTGGATCGGGCACTGAAACTGCGACTGCGACTGGCGTTACCCTCAATTGTTTTTGCGGTGACGCATTTCGAGAAACAGGGAAACAATGGGGACCCCGGCAATATATGTCGGTCTTAATAATAATAATAAAAATAAAAATAGTTAAAATGAGTGGAAGGCAAGTCCCAGTTTGTATACCCTTCTTAAATTCATTTCTTCGGAGTATTCTAGAACAGCTTAAGGGTAAAGTCCTTCAATTTCGACCTTATATAAGCGAGAAATAAATAGATATTTATAAAGAAAAATAATTGGAAATGGAATGGAAGTATTTAAAGGGTAGTTACAATTAACTAATATTAATCTGTAGATTTCCCAGTTACACATCTAGAAATCTAAGAGATATCCAACATATATATACTTTTAAGCAAGGGTATTATAACAACGACCCCGATAATAATGATGATGATTTCGTACAATCAAGACCGCATTTATTAGCTCTCTACCAGGAATTCCGACTGCCGGCGTAACTTGATATTCCAATATATTGCGCAAAAAATTTCTCTAAAGAATATGAAGAAATAAAAAAAAATACACACAACAACAAATCGAGAGAAACAACAAAACAAAACAGAAGGGGGAAAAACTGCAAGTGACGAAGTATTTATAAACTGATTAACGCCCGACAATAGCTGATATGGGTCTCGTTTTAAGCGGAAGGGTTTGGGACTTACGGCGAACTTGGAGCGGGAAAAATCCAGCCATTACGTATAGGGAACATGGAAAAGTGAGAGCAGGGATAGGGAGGGGGGTTAAGCGAAAGGGAAACTATATACAACTGCGGGGACCGCACAAGGCGATCGTGAGCAACCGCCGGCGGTCATGCAAAGTAGCCGCTTCAGTCCCGTCCGACAACGAGTACATATGCCAAGCGTCGTGAGTGAAAATCAAGTGAATTAATTAAAAAGATCGTCTTTTGGGCAGTGTAATTGGTAGATTTACCAAGCCAAAAAAATAAGGAGTTCAAGTTATTTAAAATACTGACTTCAAAAATATATAACAAATTAGTTTAGGCTGCTTCAAATGCAATCATTCAAAGTGGCTTCAATTATTTTTTTTACAAATATTTTAAATAAAAAATACTGTGGATTTTCCTTTTCCCAAGCTATATTATTGGCAAATATCGAAACTTTTCGAGTGTATTTCGTTTATCTGTGCACAATCCCCAAGTGAATACACTCATTTCTCGGCCAGGTGAATCACAATTGAAACAATTTCCAGTCGACACAAAAAAAAAATTAATAAAAAACTGCTGAGTAGCCGCCACTCCAAATAGCCAGATAGATGGCCGCGCCATGAATAATTAGCAGTCGTAGTTTTGTTTGATTGTTGCTGTTGCCGGTGAAAGCCACTGAATAGTCGAAAATAATACAGAAAAATGTCAGTTTGAAAACGAAAAAAATGAAAAACCCAAGCCAAATCCGCTCCGAAATCCCACTTTCAAGCCGCTGAAGAAGCAAAAGCAGCCGCCGAGGTAACTCAAGTGCCAAATCGTGTTTATTTGCGTAATAAAAATTAGCGCAGCACAGGGGCGTTCCTTTGCTAACGGGGGGTGGGAAAGGGGCTAGATGCCCCCCTTCCTGAAATTCACAGTTGAGTTTGTTGAGTTTTTTTTTTGGGGCACGAATTGCCCGGCTCTGATTGCCCTGTGACGGGGCACAAAATCGGGCTTATGAATACATGAATACGAATGCTGGTACACATAGGTACAGTTCAACATGGCTATATCGGATATATACAATAATAAGCTGAGTAACAAAACGAAGCTAAGCTAAACTAAAAACTGGAATCTTAACCAACTTGCAAGCAAACATTAAGACAGCGCGCCAGTAGTTCGTTTCCTCACAAACTTTACCTGCAAATGTATGTATACTAATTATTTTGAATAGGAATTCTAATTAGAAACTATATTTTAAATAGTTCTAAAGCCAAACTAAAGGAACATGTTTCTAAGCATAATTTTGTTCCCCATATTTCTGAGCCAGAAATGTAGAGAGATTTATTTTGAAACACAAGTGAAATATGTTAATTAAATATATCAGAGCCCTAAGTCCAGAAAATATTATTTAAAACAAATGTAAAAATCATATTAAGGCTCTACTGTCTGCCTATATATGGCTGCTTATTTATGTCTGGACTTTGATCATTATTATCATTATTATTACTGTTTTATTCCGTGTGAATTAATGTGAATGAATTTCGTTTCGTTTTCGAAATAATCACGGCTAATTCCGCTTAATGCGAATATCGTTGCTGTGAATCAACGCTGCACACTTACACTACCAAAAAAAAAAAACACAGTAAAAAAAACAAGAGAAGCACTCACACCCCTACACACTCACACACACAGCTACACGGACAAATTAACCCCTTGAGTGGCACTCGGCACTTCGTTCGTCAAGTTGCTTTAATTGACTTTTAAATTCGCAAAAAATCAAAGCGAAAAAGTGTGACAAAGTGCCCAAAAAAACGAACGAACGACAGCAACAAAAAAATTATGCAAAAAAAAAAAGGAAGCTTAAAAAAAAAGAATGGGAAAAGTGCAGCAGGAACAACAATAACAAGTGAAACAATAACTGCACTCGTTGAACGCCGACGACGAACACTTTTCACACCTCAGACAATGCAGCGTGAAAAGTGTGAGGTCAAAGGGGTTAAAAGTGGATGGCACGGCGAGGGTGGAGGGGTTCAAAGTGTGCCCCACTCAACGCCGAAGAGCGAAGGGCGTTTTCTCGATTCTCTAGTATTTCTCACAACATTTTCTTTTCTTTTTTTTTCCATTTTTTGGTCGTTTTCTAATTTACGTCAACGCAAAATCAAAGCAAAGTCAAAAAAGACGACCGACCGCACACATTGTCCGAGACGAAACCACAATTAAGAATATTTTTATCAGCCAAGGCGAAGAGAGACACAAACGTATGTACATAACCGAAGGGGCCAGGCTATTAGCAAAGTGGCTCAAATATCAAAGGGCGGGATATATATCTAGATACAAGGATGGATGCATATGGTTGGGGGAGAGCTGACAAGCAGCAATTAGCAGTTCCGGCGACACCCGATTGCCACACAACACACACAGCAGCCATAAAATCAATATCCCTGCCTATTAGTCGAAGGAGCTCTAAATAAACATTAATAATTTATCAATCAGACCGCAAAATTCAAGTGACTCCAATGTAAAACAATGACAATGTATAGGATGTACAATTTCTGCGTTTAATAAACATTTCAATTCATAATTGAGCATCATATTTGTCTTGAGTAATGCAGGAAGTGTGGCTTGCTATCAATTAAATACACTTAATAACAATATAACTTTACATAAATATTTAGAACTCAAATGGTAAGCAAATCATGAAATTCAAGTATTTTGAGTTTACCAAAAAAACGTAACACACAAATAAAAGAAGAAATGAGATGAATTTCTGTATTTTATATAAATTATAGATCATAATGTTGCTTCCTGTTTAATTTATTAATTAATGGAACGGTTTTAAAGGTATATAGTTTATTTGTAAATTTTTGAATGAAATATATAGGAGGAAATATGAATATTTTGCCTTTTAGTCTCTAATAATACATTTGTTTTTCTTCTCGTTTAAAACTTCTTTGTACTATTTAATAGCAATTTTAATATATTGATTTTTATTATATATGGAACTCTAATTATTATGTATATATATTATATAATTATTATATATATATAGTATTATCGAAATCAACTTTAACTTTAATTATAACACAAGTTATTCTATTTGAATAACAAAATATAAATAAGCAATGATAGCCAGGATGCCAAGATATTTTGCATAACTAATAAATATACATTTATTGCTTAATATATTTTAAAATGTATTATAGAAAACCGTTTTATATTTTTTTAAAGAACAGGTATATATATATAAGATATATATATATATATATATATAAGATATTGGCGCCGTGGCCAGGCGTAAACCCAAAATGGTTAATTTCGGGCGAAATGCGAAATATGCAGAGCCTTTGTTCATCTGTGTCGACAAGTGCACGAATACCAAGGCAAAACGGGGTGTGCGTGTGTGTGAGAGTGTGTGCAAACACATCAAAACGACTGTCACAACAAAGCGACGACGCGCAGAGCCAAAGTGAAAATTGTCAATTAAATGTTTGAAGGGAAAACGAAGAAAAATCGCTTTTCGCTTGCTGTTCTGTTTTCCGTTTTTTTTTCTTCTGAGCTTTATTTTGGTTTTTCTTCTTGACTTTTTTTTTCGTTTTCTTCATTGTTGTTGGGTAACCAATTTTCCGATTTGGTTTTCCTTTCCATCGTCTGGTCTGGTAAAAGATCAAAGGCACTTAATGGCGGGCGCCAATTGGTTGGTAGCATCTCTTATGTCCAATTTTTGGGTGTTACATTCTGGATGGGTCTCTCCGCCCTTTTTTAGCCGGACAGGAAATCCGCCCGAATGCGATTTTTTAATTGACGAACCGGGCCACGCAAATTGGTAGAAAATCAACAAACTGAACTGAATGTATATAAAAAAATATATAAAGAGCAGAACGAGTCAACAATATGCAAAATTAAATACGATGACGCGAATGAAAAGCAGAAAGCAACAGCAAGCATAATAAAAATAACAAAAAAACATAACATAACTAAGATTTAATTATATTCGAACCTTTGGCTACCCTATAGACGAGGCATAAACATAGACAATAAATAATATAGTTAAAGTTGCAAATATTTAAATCTTTTGTGATTGTTCAATAGGTTGAGTATTTATTTGTATTTGAAATATTAAAGTTAGGATCTCTGAGGGAAGCAACCCCTGAAAATATTATGGTAGCAGCCGACAGTCTTCTTTCTCACATTTATTAAACGCAAATTGCTGGGCGAGAACGAAGCTTGGTTGGAAATGTGCGATAAACGACAACAAAAAAAATATTATAATTAAAGTAATGTGAAAACTGTAGAAAAGTGGAAGAAGTAAAGCTGCGGAAAAGAAAGCCGTGAAGATTGCTAAATAAAAAATCTATAATAACGCATTGAAAAGGGTCCGGAAGTGGCGGCGTAAACAAATCGACAATATCAAAAGCGATATAGTACCATCGTAATATATATATGTATATGAACGTTGAGTGGCGAGTGAAATTGGCACAGTGAATCAGAGCGATTGGAGATCGGAGTTTCGAGATTCGAGGTTCGAGATGACGATGACATTTCAACGCTAATTAAAATAATAATAACAATAATAACAGCTGCCACTTGAATCTGCAAGATTATCGGAGTCTGCCGCTCACTTCACTGGGAGAAAAACATTTTTGGTAAGTTATGAAATTTTAAATATCACCGAAAGGTTTTTATAATGAAGAAATTGTATTATTATAATTATGAAGATTTCAGGGAATTTGCTCAAACATTTACCTAGGACTTTAAGTGTTCAGAAAGGTTTATAAATGATGTCCCATAAATCATAGTTTCATAACTGAAATAAGTGGAAAATGATGGAAATTTCGAAAATTTCTCTATCGTTTGTCTACACATTTTTTGTAGTGATTTTCTTTATAGTATTTTCGATCAGTGTAGCACTCCCTCTGCATATTTTTGTCCATGCCTTTCTGTTTGTCTGCCTTCGCTGTCATCGCGCCACGACTTGGGATGATATTGCCACTTGCCACTTGCCTCTGCTCGGCAGCGGCTGCTGCTGCCGCCTGCCTGCCCTGCTTGCAAATGAGCTTTAAACCGAGCGACAAGCAAGTCGACTTCAGTCACTGCGTAGACTGTGTGGGTTTTTTCTCTAAGTGTGTGCGTGTGTGTATGTCATTGCCTTGAGCCGATCCCCAAACAAAGCCCCAGTACAGTGGTATGATACAAGCCAAAAAGTGCTTATAGAGCTGATGAGGGTTCTGAATAAAGAATATACCATATACCTGGTCAAAGTTATGATTTATATTGCAGAAGGTGCGATCTTAGTCGTTTCTTAAGCATTGTTTTTTAGTCTTTAGTTACAATAATGGGCTAATGGCAAATAAGGATACAATCTTAAGACACTTATTTGATATGAAACAAATATAACTATTTATTAAGACTATTTATGTCTTATCAGATAAAGGTTTATATAAAGACTAGCTAAAAACACTAAGAAATTAAGAATCAATGCAAATCGTTTTTAAACCTGGCCACACTAAGCGTATGTGAGAATTTAGTGCGACCTTAGTCGTTTTTAAAGCTTTGCTTTCCAATCTAAACCTAGCTTTGTATTAGGTTAAGCCAAGTAGTTAGTAAATCGATTCCATATATGTATGTGGCATCGAAGTGCAACACTTTGCATATATGTATATATACTCTTTCACACACACACAGAGTCAATTGCCATTGCAATTAGCAGCTCAACTTGAGTGGCGAATGGTGAGCTGGGGAGTTTGGAGCAGAATTGGAGAGTCGAAGGGGGAGTGGAGAGGAAGTAGGTGTGTGTGTGTGTGTGTGTGTGTGTGTGTGTGGAGCAGGGGTGCCGGAGCCGGTGCCTTCGAGTGGAGTGCTCTTGGAGGCTGTGCGGGGCATTGAGGCCAAAGCTGATTTGCCTGGACGATGGCCCGTTGATTAATTCCTTTTTTATGCTAACTAAGCGGCACTCCAGACACATCGCATCGCATTTAATGTCTGTGTATTTGTAAATATATACATATACATATATATATTTGTATATTTGAGCGCTTTACTGACTGCTGTGGCAGTATGTCTGGCAGGTGACAAAACCAGTTGCGATTGCTAATTGCGCTTAAACTTTGATTGTCATTGTGCTTGTGCACAGGGGAAAAAAGAATCGTGATGCTCAAAGCGAGGCACTTTTCACTATCACAAAAATATAACCTCCGATAATTTCAGATTTGGTTTCATTGGTTATTGAGAGTATTGTAAAGATTAATTTCAGTTAATTCTGTAATGTTTGCAATCTAAATATTATTTCTATTAATTATGTAAAATAGTAGTTTTCTCTTCTTTATAATGCTTGCTTATTATTGTTGTCCTGCTAAATTTATTTGTAATTTGTAGGATACTTTTGTTTAGGGACACATTACATTCAAATTATTAATAATACATATTAATCCTTATATTAAATGATAAATAATATATTAATAAATAATATATAAATTGCATTTTGAATGTAAACTTCGAAAGAATAGTCTAGGTTCTATTTAGAGCCCTGATGGGCGCGTAGTAGCTCTTTCAGCTCCCACGGCTCTTTCCGTTATATTTGGTGGCCTTGCCTGATGTAAAGGTTTTAGGGTTTTTTTTGGGAATTTCTATTATAATTTTAATAAATTATTTTAATAGATAGAGGTCTTTCCTAATCATCCTAAGGACCTTAATTTTGTTTTTTTTATGTGTTTGCTGTGGTAATTTTGGTGGCTTACCCTGCGCGTGCAGCAGCGGATGGTGCGGATGATGCGGATGGTGATGCTGCATGGCTGGCGGTGGCGGCACTCCTCCTCCTCCTCCTGCAGCGTGATGCGGATGCGAATGCGAATGCGGATGTGGATGTGGATGCGGATGCGGATGGTGCGGATGCGGATGCTGATGCGAATGCGGATGCTGGTGGTGATGATGGTGGTGCACGGCAGCGGCCAGTTGGTGGGGCATAAAGGCCGCTGCCACCGCTGCATGGGCATTGAAGTAGGCCATACGCGAGGCGGCCGCCATGGTCATTTGGTGGTGTTCCCTGTAGTGGTGTTGTTGTGGTTGCTGTTGCTGTTGTTGTTGTTGTTGTTGGAGGTGCTGTTGAGGCTCCAAAACAGCTGTTGTTGTGCCCACTATTGTTGTTGCCTCTGTTGCAGTTGCTGATGCTGCTGCTGCCGCGGCTGCCGTTGTTGTTGTTATCTTTGGCGGCGTTGGCGTTTGGCGCTCTTTCGCCGCCGTTGCCGTGGCTGTTATGCCTGCCACAGGCTCTGTTATTGCTGTTATTGCCGCTGCTGTTGTTGTTGTTGTTAAATCTGTTGGTGTTTCTGTTGTTGTTGCCGTTGTGGTTGTTGTTGCTGCCGCCACCGCCAAGCCGAGCAGCTCTTGTATGGCAAACGGCGAACGTTGCGGCATTTTATGTGTTTTCCTTTTATATTTCTTATTGTTATTATTATGAATTAAATATTATTTATGTTTTTAAGTTTAAGAAGACGACATTTTCCCGCCCCGGTTAAAAAAAAAACAAAACTGAAAAAAAATAGAGAAACCAAGCACTGGCTGGGCTGTTTACTTTATCGAAGAGCCTTTCTTAGCTTTGTATTTATTTTTTGTATTTTTTTTTTGAGGCTGCTTGGCACGCGCAAAAACACACAACAAATTCGCAATAATTTCCACGTTAAACTGTTGCCTGACTTAATGTGCACCAGGAGTTTTGTCGTCGCAGCAACGAGAAAGCGGCGTGATGTTGCTGTTGCCGGTGGTTGGCTTTGGGCTTTGGCCCAGGAAAAGCATTCGCAGTTCGCAATTCGCATTCGCATTCAGCTAACAAAACGTTGAACGGTAAAAGCGGCAAGCGGTAAGCGGCAAAGCGGCTAAGGCGAGAGCCGCGTTTTTGCGAGGACCTCAAATCATTGCAAACGCAGCAGCAGCAGCAGCAGCAGCAACAGCAGCAGCAGCAGTCGCAGTCGCAGCAGCAGTAGCTGCCGCTGTCTGGCCAACGCCGGCTGCGTCGTCGACGTCGACTGCTCTGCCCGGCAACGGTAAATATTCAGGGGCGGTCTCGGTCGCACATCTATCGGCACTGCTCACACGGCTGGCAGTGCGAGCGGTCAGGCTATAGCTGGCACTTCCCCTCGGCAACATGGCGCATGTGCGACGTGAGGCAGCGCACTAGTGTGATCAGAGCGGCAGTAGCTTTCCAGGGGTTAGCTAGTCGGACTGCTTGCACTCGCTTGGCCACTTCCAGTGCTTCCAGAGCGGTTCCAGTGGCAGCAGTGGGTTTCGTTGTGTGCGTGCCGCTAAATGAGAGTGTGTGCGGCACCCATTTTGTGTGAGTGAGCGAGCGAGTGAGCGAGCGAGCGTGTGAGTGGGCTGGCGGTTGTTCGGCAGAAGGGAGAGGGAGAGAGGCAGGATCGAAGGATTCGGGGGATTCTCTTTCGTTTCAATGAAGGACGCCAATTTATGGCCAAAAAACGAGTGCCGACGATTCGGGGGTTTTCGGTTGTAAAAACTACATGCAGTTGTTGCAATTGTTTTTTCGTTTCTCCTTCTCCTGCTGCTGTGACACTTGTCGCCCGCCTAACAATGGCGTTCACACACACACACACACACATACGCGCACACAACAACAAAAAAAGCAGTCTAATTAAAATTTTCCCCAAAAACTTGTACTATTAAAATGCGTAAATTAGCATTTTGCACAGCGTAGTGTGAGTGTGTGTGAGTGTGTGTGTGGTTGGAATTTTTGAAAGCGTCCTTCCATTCCCTTCGCTGCGCAGTTGGCAAATTTATCGAGCCCTTGGGATTGAGAAGAAGCTGAAGTGAGGCAAAGAGAGTTAGATATGTGGGCTTTATATTGTCCTCATCTCAAGGAACTCGGCTTCCCGTGGGGCAATTGTCCTGAATTTTGGGACTGTGCTTGAAGAGTCCTTGCTGCATGCGCCGCTACTGGTCTCTGCTCATACAGAGTTTAGAAATCGGTGATTTCAGAGCCTTTTGAAAGTCGGATGAACGATTAATGGTTTATAGAAAGCCTGCCAATACGCTATTTAATACTACTACTTTATGAAAATATGTGTATATTATATTAAGAGTGTCCGTAGAATATTACGTGTATGTTAAACATGATCAAGTCCAAATGTTGAGAAACTTGTTATGGTTTTTTAAGTATTAACAACAATACGTTGTATAAAATATTATTATATATTCACATTAGATTTAATGAACTTCTTTGATCAAATTATATATTATAAATTTGCCTTAAATAAAGTTGTTATAAATATAAAACCTCAAACTATGAGCATAACTTTTCTATTCTATTTTTTAACCAAAAAATCGATTGGAGAAACCTAAATTTCAGTACCTAAGCTGGCTATATTGGGTTTTTAAATAATTTGTTTTAATAATTGTTAAAAGATATCTAAAAGTAAGTCCGAAATGCAAATGGAAAGCTTCTCGCTGGGCTTTTCTCACGCCCCCACCACAGTGGCACTCTTGCACAGTGAACTCTCCCCAAAACTGGAAGGCCCACGCGGCAATTAAGCAATTTGAGATGCCAGCCAGCACTCAGCACAGCTCAGCTCGGCTCGGCTCACACGGCACACATAGAGAATCGGACCGAATCGTATCGAAACGGATCGAATTCTTCTGGTTCGGATCCACGCAGTCTGCCAGCGAAGAAAGAGACGACAGCAGCAGCAGCAGAGATCCGAGAAAAAAAAAAGGGAAGGTGCGTCGTGGAGGAATTTCGCGGGGTAATTCGATATTTTTTTTTTCTATATATTTTTCTTTTTCGGGGCAACCTGCTTTTTTGCTGGAAACCAGGATGATTCATTCAAGGGGCCTGCGAGGACTGTTTTTAAAGCGAATTCGTTTATTTACAGGAATTTCGGAGGTTTTGATTGTTAATTAACTTGCAATTACAATCGCCGGGGAATCCTGTCAAAATAAATATTGAATTTCCTTCCCATTTTGATTTGAACGAAATCGGATATCGCTTAGATATCTTAGAGCTCTTTCTTTATTTAATTTTTTGAGACTAGATTCCACCTGGCGGCCATTGGCTACAGTTCTTCATGTAGCTTAGTCTCTGGTTCTTTTTTTTTTGTGTTCTTTGGATGCTCGGCATGTCCTGCGAGTTCCGAGAAGCTCGGACCTTTAAAGCTTTTGTTTTGCAAATATTTTGACGTGCGATTCTCACAGGGCTCCGACGACTACCTGGGAACATAATACAGGTATATGTATATCTATGTATATATATATATATTCGGATTTAGTGGATACCGGGTGCCCCGTCTTGAGTTGCTCTTCACACTTCTGGTAGTTGACACGGCCCGCCAAATGATTCAATTACCGCTCAAGTGCGAAAGTTGACCAAAATCGCCTGTCAATTATGTGTCGAGATTTATTTACTTAACTATTATTGTCTCTATAGAGGAGACAATACAATACCGTCGCAATCGCCATTGCCATCACAATTGGACAAACTTAATTATGAACAATTAAAGTTCAGTTACTTTTTGTGTGGGCTTCCCTCGCCGATTATTATTATTATTATTATTATTATTTTTGGGCAATAACTTCAGATGACTGACAAGGCTTGCTGCTTGCCTGCTTGCCAAAAACAAAACAAAAAAAACCAAACGAAGATGGTACACAAAAAAAATCAGTAATAAATAATAATAAATCAAATGCCATAAATAACAACAAGCAGCTGGTTATTGTTGTGTAATTAAGTTGTTTCGCTGTCGGCCACAAGTGCCGAGCGGGCACTGAACAAATCTTGTTAAAAATATTATTGTCACACAATTGTTGCCGTGTGATTAGTTGAAACTTTAATTGCGCCACAATGGCATAATGGCAGCAGCCTATAATGGGCTCAACAAAACATACAAAAAAAAATAATAATAAAATAAAGAAACACGGTGAGGCGAGCGGCAGTTGGTAGTTAGCAGGCTACGAAACTTGAATGCTCTATTAATTTGGGTAAAGGAATATTTAAATGAATGGAAAATATATTTTTTAATATAACAAGTCACCATGTTAGAAATATTAAAAGGTTTTGCTTTCTAAATAGAACATTTTTATAAGTTATTCGACAAAGAAGTTGAGCTAATAACCTATAAGAATATTGTCACCACATTTTGTAGCTTAAGCTAAATCGAATCGCCTGGTGATGCTAGTCAAAGAATATATGTTTAGATTAAAAAATTCCATGTCCTATAAATTAAAAGTAATATAGTTTTAATTATTATTAAATGCAGTTTGAATATATACTAAAAATGATACTAAAACTACTCAAATAATCTTCATTTGCCTTGTGTAAAGAGTATCGTAAATTGCATTTACCGTACAAGTGGGGACAGAGGGGCATTTTGTATTAGCCGCGAATTATAATCGTCATTATCATATTACTATTATTTACTAATGTTCATGTTATTGTTATTGCTGTTGCCGCTGCCATTGTCCATTGTCCATTGTTGTTTGTGCTGCTGATTTCGAGTTTAGTTTTCAATTATTTAATTGTTTATTTCGGCTACGCGCATTGTCTCGCCGCCTGGGTAACGTGAGAAAATTAATTTGTGCCACAGAATTTAATTTCTGCCTTTTGGGAAATCCAAAAAAAAAAAAGAAGAAAAATAAAGATGCCGGCCACTGCTCACAGATGGCGGCACTGAGCGCGTTTTATGGCTAATTTTGGGCAGGCAATCAACACGAACGGGAGTATCCTCGTCCTGCCACTGGTTTGTGTCTCAGCTAGGGCCGTTGCAGAAACAAAGTTAATTAAGGAAAGTTTTCCCTGCGATTTAATTGACTGAGAAAACATAGAATACAATATTTGAATAGTTTATAATTTTATTTTTATTTCATTTTCATTATTTATAGGAACAAAATACCTAACAAAGAAATAAACTGGCAAGCTATGGTTTTTTTTTTTAATTTAGACGATTTTGTATTTCTGTACTAAGTGAATATATTTTAAATAGCTAAAAGAACATAGTTTTAAATTAACATTTATAAAAATAACTTTATTCGAAAGATATTTACGGTTTGCTTTATATTTTGTTGAGATTTTTATAGAAATAAATAATAATAAAAATGTTTTGAACTGCAACATTAATTTAAGTTAGATTCTATATTTATTTGTTACCTTTTTTTAATACAACAAAAATCCATTTACCTTTCTTCCACCTTCTAACAATTTTCTTTTTCGTTTTTACCCATTGAAATTGTCGCCGCTAATCGCATCCCATATACACAGACGATATCCCAGATTAACGGCTATATATAGGCGTATTCCTTTTAATGGGATTATCTGCACTAATTTCCACACACAGCAAAAAAAAAAAAGGTGCTGGGTAGCCGTTGGAACAACTCGATCATCGCTTGTGTGAACGCGACGGCAAAAATGATTTATCATTGGAGAACACTCGACAACGAGGATGCTCGCTGACAGGGACTGAGTTGGGTTTTCTCCTAAACATGCACCGGCAAAAAAAGTATACACTTTTCAAGATTTAATATTATGTAAAGTTAATTGATGTTTTCACTAAATTAATTATATAAAATAATTGCATATCCAAATTAAAATTAGATTTTTATAAAGTTTTTTTTGCTTTTAATGCTTTTAATGCTTTTAAGTTCTTTTGTTTGATATTTTTCAAGGTTTTTAAGCCTTTTCTTAAGCTTCAAGTATATGAATACTAGTAATTTTCTTGATTGGCTATATTTTGAGATATAGAAAAGGGAAAAACTGACTGCAATTCATTGGTATCTGTCTCTAATCAAAGCCAATGCCTATCATCACTATATCTTTGCTGACAGAAACCTTTGGGAATTGTAGTGCAAGGCAACTAGCTTATATTTCTTATTCAACCAAAGCCTATATTGATGCACTCAAGTGGTACTTGCGAAATCAAGCACGTGCTTGTTAGGGTTAGGTGTTAATAGGCGCGATAGGAAAAAGTATATTTAAAGTTTGCGTGGTTTTCAATCGAAGCCTTTTGGTTACTAAGAAAGATCTGTAATTTGGTAATCTAGGGACCCGTTTAAAAATGATTTAATCTTGATAAGTTAGAGCCTCTGATACCCATCTCCATGTAGTTGATAATTCTGTCAAATTTCTGATATTCTTTAGTTTAATTTTTCCTTCAGTGCAGACCACTATATCTACTTTATCTAGATGTGTGAGCTACCGAAGTGGCCGAAGTGTGTGCTCGACAATGACGACGAACCAATTTATGGGACAGGCCTTCGAGTTCGAGACACTCGACTAAACCGAAAGGCAAACACTATACACAGCACACACACACACACACACACACACACACACACACTACACACACAAAAAGTAGAAAAGAGGGAGGAGAGTGTTATTAGGGGTGGTGGCGATTTGCACGGTGGTTGCTGCTGCAGCAGCCTCGAAATTAGAAAATAGGCAACACAAAAAGATGCCGAGCCAAAACAAATTAGTGGCAACACAAAAAAAAAGAAAGAAAGGAAAAAAACTGTAATAATAATAACGAATAAGGGCGAGGGGTGCGAATTCAAAAATGGCCGCAACTACGACAACGGCGAACTCTTGAATTTCAATTGAAGTGTAACAGAAGAAGTGGCCAGCCGCCGAGTTTGCAGTGGCGGCGCACAAACACAGCTGCATGCCGCCAATGGCAGTCGCACTGAGAGAAAATCGGAGTCCATTAGCGTTTTTAATTTAACTCAGTAAGTAGCACTAAATCATTAAGATAAAACATTTTAGAGTAAAGGTAATAATAATACCTTTATTTAAGTTTTTGCAAGAATACTTACTTCCATAGAAGGTATTTATCTTAAAAATTCAATAATTGTGCATTAAGGATGAAGTTTTATAAAATATAATTAACTCCTTACAAGCTGATCCTTTTATAAAGGTAAATATTTAAGTCCAAGTCTTAATTTAAACTAAAATAATAGCGCTTTCAATTATTCACTCAATAATAAACGATTTAAAGGCATTTTAAACAATATATTTGTTTGTTTAAAGAAGTTATATTATATTAAACATTATGGTGTATATTATAAATTATGCTAATATTTTTAACATGTTATATATTGATATTAATACAATATATTATAAACATAAATAAAATGGCCAAGAAACTCCACAAACTAAATTGCTGAAGAATAAATTAAATGAAAATGATACCAGAAAAAATCCCTAAATATATTACGCTTAAGAAATCCCTTAATTGCTATTAACAAAGCCCCCTAAAACTGCCCAAACTTCGCTCAGTGCATCGCACTGTTGACGTCTCGCTAATGA
This sequence comes from Drosophila kanapiae, assembly GCA_008042475.1. Taxonomy (NCBI): domain Eukaryota; kingdom Metazoa; phylum Arthropoda; class Insecta; order Diptera; family Drosophilidae; genus Drosophila; species Drosophila kanapiae. The sequence goes on along the minus strand of VNJM01002562.1, from coordinate 156,529 downwards.
TGATGGAAGGTCTCGCGCCTCGTTTATGGGTTAATCAAATTGTATGAGCGGGATTTCGGTTATGCAAAGCAGCCAGCCAGGGGCAAGGGAGTGTTAAATGGGAGTGGACTGTTGACTGTAGACTGGGAACTGGGAACTGGGAATGGGAACTGGAAACTGGGAACTGGGAAGTGGGAATGACTTCAATTAGACGCCTGAGTTTTTGATGTTTTCAATGGTGGCGGGTACTTGGCAGCCAACCAAAAGGGGCGCACACACTTTGCCAGGAAAATGGGAGTACAACCAGCAGCACACACAGTGTACTAGTATGGAAAAAAAACACCAAACCAAAACCAAAAGAATGAAATACAAAAAGAAAAGAAAAAAAATGAACCAAAAACATGGCAGCTTGCTGGGCGACAAAAAAGGGGAAAGGCAGCCACTTTCAATTGTGGCAAATTGCAGGCGTTTCCGCCGCTGCCATCATTACTTATTATTCCAGCTCTCCCACTCTGATTTCTCGCTGGCATTTTATTTGTTAATTTTCAAATCAGAGACGCGTGCACAAAAAAAAAATATATATATATATATATATATATCTGTATATGTAAAAATTGAGAGTCCGGGGTTCCGTGACGCAAATTTGATTATTTCGCCTTCAAGCTGTGACCCATGGCGTTCGCAAGAGTTGCCAGCGTTGGTCCTTCTTCTTTTTTTTGTATTTTGTAAAAATGAGAAATGTCCTTTGTTAGGAGCTTGTGTTGCTGGCATTTTGCTAATGAGCCATTCAAGGGGCGAGAGCTCTCTAGGATTTGCATATGAGCGCGGAGCGGTTTGGAAAATTGAATCCAAAATAATGTAATATTCCCGAATTGAAGTATTGTTGAAGAGAATGATGATGAAGATGTCCTGGGGACTTCGAGGGTCCAGTAATTGGTAGTCAGGCTATGGAAAAAAATATATATAGAAAGAAGAGTATTAATAACTTTGAATATCTCACAAAAACCTAAGAGAGAAATGCTGCTTTCATTGAAAGGAAAATCTTAAGTTTTTAAAGGCAATATAAATCTTAAATTTCTGGCTTGAAATAAATAAATATATAATTATGTTAAGCTGGGTTTTATAAATGTTCGAGAGAAGAAAGTAAGCTAACTTTGAAATTAAACTAAGATCGATTAAGATGAGAAATAAAATGGTAAAAATAAAATATAATAATAAATAATGTGCCACAACCTTTGCATTAATTTCCATAGATTTGAAACAAATGAAATCCACTTCTATTTAGCTTTCTTTCAGCAGAGATGCTTAGCTCCTTGATTAACTCCAACTTTGACCTTTGTTTTGCCATCTGCTGCTCTCAGAAACAACAAGAATTTAAATACAAACCTTGGGCAATTGACAAATCAATTCCAAAGAAATACAAACAAAAAATCCAGAAGTAAAAAAAAAACGACTGCATTCGGTAGTCTTTGTCCGGAAAGTGCATCAATTCCGGGGCCAGGATTAAAAACCACCCACAAGGAGGCGTTCCAATCAACCTGCCTCCTCTAGAAAAAAAAATCCACAATTTTCGACACGAATTTTGATTAATTTCCACTTTTTGCGGCGTTTTTTTCTTTTCGTTTTTGTTCTTCGTTTGTCAGGGAATATTCACGCAATCGCAATCAAAGCAAATCCCCGCCGAACGGAGAGTGAGAGATTACCAGTTCGACCCGAATCGGATTTTGTGGCGAATTCAATGGCAGAAAAAAGGACTTCCAGCAGGCCCTGCAATTTATGAGTCCTTTCCCAGACTCTCCTCAATGGCAATGAATATAAAACCGCAGAAATACAGCTTATATTTCTTTAAGTTCTTGAGATATTTAATATAATATTTTATTATTAAGGCAACAAATGGGTTTGTGGGAGGAACACAATATTTAATTACACAGTTAAGGGTTTAACAACTAAAAACTCAAGTTCCCACGGAAAAATCACTCCTTTTTCTACTCTTATAATATTTTTTATTAATTTATTTGGCAAGTAAGTATATTTTTTATGGCAAGACAGGAAAGCAGCTCAGTTTCCACTTGCCTGATAATAATCATGATAATGATGAGGCTGATTTGGCCAACGCACACAAGTTCGCTGGGTGTGAATTTTCATTAAAATTATACAAACAAAAAAAAAGGAGAGAAAAAATACAACAAGTGAGTGAGCCGGGCAAAACAAAGGCAGACTCCATCCACATTTGCAGTTGGGCCATGTATTATGTTCTCCATGGCCTAAACCACGCCATTTTGTGAAACAATGGAAAATGCAGTCAGAAACCGCAGCAATTTGTGGCATGAACCGAAGCCAGCGATATGGGGGGATAGCTACACAGTCCAAACGGAGGAGCTTCTAACGATTAAAAGAATATTCTATTATATATATTATAATATATTTCAAAATCATGGATTTTATCCATTTCTTTAGATGATTTAGATTCCTAAATCGAAACGCGACTAAAATGTTAAAACAAAGATCATTGCCTTTGGTTTTCTCAGAACAGCAAGAAGAGGAAAGTCACTTTTAGGGGAACAACTTATGTGGTTTTAAATTGTACAATAAATTTAACATAAGTCCTACAGCTCTGGCTTGAAATCAATAAAGAAAATATATATTTTGGTTGGGTTTTACATTTTTAAACAGATGAATAAAAATGAATTGACAGGAGACAAATATATAAAGCAAAATAAAAGTTAATATTATTTTGGTTTCGTGAAAACAAACTTTATCAGCTATTAAACTTAACATTTATTAACTCATTTATTTTATTTTTATTTTTATATTTTAATTATTAAATATCTATCTTATCAAAAGCATATAAAGTCACCAAGTTCTCGTGGCTATTTCTGCACTAAGCCAATTCTTACCTCATTAGTTTGCAATCCCTTTGAGAAACAATTATGATCAAAATAATAACAATATATATATTCTATGTGCAGTCCCCAATTACTCATAGGTTTTCCAAATTACTTATTTGCAAACAACGACCCCTAGCCACTTGGGAGAAATAATAATTAAAAAATGTTCAGAATTCCTTGTATTTTTCGCTTAGTGTTCATATTGTCCTTCTGATTCTGCTTCTACTTATGCCGCCGCGAAATTTTGCAATTTGCGCATAATAATCATGATAATAATAATTACGCCGGCAGCCCACACATGAAGTATGCAGGGATATATATATATATATATATATACCTACAAATACATATAGTACTTTATTTTGTTCCTTACCTCGGGCCAGGGCGTTGGCGCCTGTATAGGGAATTCAAAAAAAAAAATATTTATATATATATAGCGGAAAAACCCGAGTAAGTCCGCGAAAAAAAAGAGCGAAATATTTCTAATGGGGGGCGTGGCATGTGTGTGTGGGTTAATTGTGGTGGAAAGGCTGAGGGGGCGGAATTCTCTGCTCTGTTTCCCACTTGTGAGAATTGCGCAATTTTCAATTATTTCTTGGGGAAAAAATGTGGAATAGAGGAGATCGGTGGGTGAGAGGTGGGCGTGTCACTGCAGACTTTTTCGCATAATTATAAGCTGCGATTCTCACTCACAGCCTGCAAATTATAATTAATGGAAGGCATAGTGTGAGTGTCGCATCCTTCGTCCTGTGAGTGCGTGTCTGTGTGTGGGTCTCAAATTATGCAATGGTCTGATTATGCAACTGTGAACAAAAAAAAGAAAAAACTGAGTAGGAGGAGCTCAAAGCCAGGATGAGGGCTGTGGCCAAGGATAAAACCAGCGAGAGATAAATGAGAGGTGATTTTTGCATGACACAGGACTAAGCTAAAAGACAGAAAATGTCATCAAAAATTCATCAGAAAAGCCCTAAAACTAGCTGGTTTTTGGCCAAGGTTGCCTTATTTTATTTCGAATACATTATTATAAATGTTTTTATGTGTTAATAATATAATTCGAAGCTAAACAATATATATTTCCTATAACAAAACTGCAGTATTTTATTGCTGCTGCTTTGAGCCACAAATTAATTAATTTCCCCACCAACAAAAGCTTTTAGCATAATTTTGTATATTTAATTAAGATATTTTGTATATTTTACGAAGTTATCCTTAAATCTTTGTCACCTAATGTTAGTTATTATATATTTCCATTAACCTTGGGCTTTAAAATGTCTGATAGAATCTTGCCAATTACCTATTTTCCTTTATATTCATTTATAGTTAATTAAGTTATCAACCTTTTATCTCTTTGTGAAATATATAAATAACAAAAGAAAACGTTTTTCTTGATTGTCTTAGCCAGAATTGATGTTTTCATAATCCCACAGCCTTTTATGTCAACTTTTATTGTCCACAGGACCTGGGCCATCGAGTGCTCCAATCTGTGCTCACTTTACAGCTTCCATTATCGGGGAATAAATACGAATGCGAATGCGAATAATAATTGCTGAGCTGAGCTGAGTTGAGCTGAGCTGAGGGGCAAACAAAAAGGCGCTAGAAAATTAATTTCCATGCGAAAGATCAAAGAAAGTTTTCAATTGTTGCCATTTGCCCAGCAGCGGAAGTGGGGTGGATTTTTCTACAGGAGGAATGGTGCTCTTAAGAGGGGTTTGGGGGCGAAATGGAAATGCAAACTGCTTAATGTGAAATGTAGCAATTATATTCTTGCATTGCCCCCAACCCCAGCACCAGCCCCCTCTCTCTCTCTCTCCTTCTATCATGCATATTTATTCATTTTTTCATTTACACATTTTTAATTTCAATTCTGAGCCAAAGTCTAGGGGCTTTCTCCATTTCTCCTCGGCATTATGGCTCAACTCATTTCCTGTGACAATGGCGCGGACGCTGCCACGCCCCCAATGCCATTGGGGATAGGGGGATTGGGGGATAGGGGCCCGCCCACGGCCCACTTACATGTACGCGTACTTAGCATTTCCTCGGTGGGATTTTTAAGCTTCTCTTCTTGTTGGTTTTCTTGTTGTTTTTCATATGGAAATCAACACACACTTGGGCCAGGCGTTGTTGTTGATTTTTAATGAAGTACTTTTTCATTATGTACACTCTCACACACAACAAACACACACAAACAGCCAGGTGTACAGGGAGAAACTTGAAGGAAAACTATAAGAAGGAATTAAGTATTTGCTTTCTGTCTCTTCATATAATATAAAAATAGTTTCAGAAATACTGATGACAACTAAAAGGGGAATTTTCTGATATAGAAAATATTTGCATAACTATTTTATTTAAAGTTTTCATAAAAAAAATAATTAAAATAAGATATATATACAAATTTTCTTTAGTTGACACATTAATTCGCATTTGTTTCTGGTTCAGAAATACTGATGTCAATCCTGAGAAGCTCAGAAGTAGCTACACTAACCTACTTTATGTCTTTCTAGATGAACTTTCTGTGCTTTATGGTTAATTTGTGTTTACTTTTTTTATATATATTTCCCTGTAATGCTTTTCGTCTTAGCCTTGTTCCAGTTAAGCCTTTGCTTTGTTCCCAGTGTAGCCATGCTTATGTATATGCAATTTCTTTTCATTTCCGCCATCTGAATTGCACTTTGTGTTTATGTTTTTATTTTTTTTCTTTCCCATCCTTGCTTGCATTTCTCTTAATTTCTATTTTTTCCCCATTTTAGTTTGCTGTTTACAACGTCTTTTCATGCAAATGTTTGCTTATGTGTGTGTAGATATGGACACTTGCCAAGTGTGTGTGCTCCAATTGTTGTTAAGTGAAAGAGTGCTATATCTATATATATATATAACTATATATTATGGCCACAAGGCAGTGACTTTTAAGGGTATTTTTTCAACACACTCACTTCTAGATCTTTAAATAAGTTTTTTGGTAAAAAAATATAATTTTTAAAAGGCAAAATCGAGAATTAACATGCAAGAAACTTATAAAAATATATAATATTTTCTAATTAATTATAGGTAATAAGATTACTTGTAATTTCAAGACTCTAAAAGGTATTTAAATATTTCTTTATAATGTATTTTTTAAACTTCCATAAATATTATTCTTTTGGTATCGGTTGCCTTTTTTTCTGAGAGTCTCGCAGCTTCTTTTGCATTATCCTGTCTGCATATTTGCAGGCTGACTCATCCGCAGTGCGATCCCTGCGATCCTGCTGCTCCTGCGTCTGCTGCCGCCACTTCTTCCTGCTGCTCTTCCTGCTTTGTGCGAATAAAAAGGAATAAGAAAGAAGGAACTCTCTTCGTTTTTGGCATTCTTCTGTCAAAATATTGACACAACAGTTGTCAGGCTGTCAGGTCGCAGTTGCCAGGACATTCCAGTGTGCGCCATTGTCATTGTCCTGCCTCCAATTACTTGTAATTATATTATTTGGAGAATAAACAAGGCAGGATGCCTTTCAGGCTATGCTGGATATATATTAGAATCGTAATCCTGGCCGGCCCAGAAGTGGCAAATGTAAATAAGCCGATAGGTGCGAAGGATTAGGGATTAGGCATTGACCTCTCCCTTGCCCGGCGTAGGTGTGATGAGTTCCTGAAGTGGCAGAAGAATAACAAAGAATCCTGCTAGCTTAGCCTTCTGGGCAACAGTTGGCCCAACACAAACAAAGGCCATGACCCTCGATTTTGGCCAGCTGAATCACAGAGATTTCCCCTTTGCAAATCGTCCTTAGAAAATAAAGGAAACTCTTTGAATAAATGAGGGAAAAATATGTCTGGTGATGTGCACTTAGCACTTAGCTCTCCACTAATTTATGGTGACTTCACAGGTGATTTCCAATTGGTGACTCCTCTTTTTACTGAATACCAAGTCACTCCATCGGACTGACTTATAGCCCAATTAATTGCATGATTAACGCCAATCGGCCTCGAATTACCCTCGTCCCCAGGATGGGAGCACAAAAGGGCACCTCGCCAACGATTTCACCTAACCACTTGAGATTCTCCTCCCCGTTTTCGGTGAGCAGCAGGAGCTCCTTAGCAGACCAGAGGTGGCACAGGTGGAATGGCCCCGGTGGATGGGATGGCTCAGCAACTTTTGCCAACGTTTTCCGGCTCTATATTTTTTTTCTTTCCAACGATTTCCCAGCAAACTGGCAGCGTTTACCCAACTCCGAGCTCTTCTTCGCCCAAGTCCCCAGCCCATTTTAGATTCTCCGCTTTCTGTTCTCAGTTCTCAGGCGTGACTGAAGCGTTCCTCCAACGGGATGCTAACGAGCGGAGTTCCTGGAGATAGCACTGTGATTGGTCGTATTTTTAGATCACAAAATAAATCAGCAATTTATTCCTTATATAAATCTCATAATAAAATTTCTAAGAGTATACATTTATGTTTAAAATAGCATACAAGTTTTAAAGACTGTCTTAAATAATATTTATTATTGCAATTTCGTACGACAGAGATTTAAAATCCCTTAACAGAGTATCTACAAGTATGCAATAATTTATTTAAGATGGGAAACAAAAATTCTATTATCGATTTCCAAACGATAATCGAATCTTTTTGGCTAGATATTGAAGTTAACTTACTTATCGTTGAAATATTAAAATATTTTATAAAGTTGAAGCTTAGTTATTGAGGTGGAAACCGAAAATGTACTGCTGATATGCACATATATCAATATAACATAAATCTATCTTACTTAATTCTATCGATATGCATGGCTTTTGATGTGGTCTAGGCACGACTATCGCTATCGAACTCCTCTCAAAGCCAGGTGGCAGCACCACACATGGGCACTCATGGCTCTCAGGTCTCAGGTTTAATTGGTAAATGGTTCATTTAGCAGTCAGAACCAATTACACACACTCTCGAGGACGGCTCTTTGGCAGCGCTTCTGCCTCGTCTTCGGCTTTTGCTGGCTGTAAAAACAATTACAACAGTTTTTCACCTTTTTTAACGAGGCAGCCGACGGCGCGAAAATGCCTTTCGAGGGCCTGCCACTTTTTCGTTGGAACCAATTAAATTTTTTTTCTTCCTTTCCACATATATTCTCCCATATATGTATGTTTGTATATAGATCCGCCCCCACACCGAAAGGTGTGAACTCGAATCGAATTAATTCGGTTTTCCTTCCTTTTAGAAAGCAATTCGCACACGCCTCTTTGATTGGATAATTGGCGGGACTGGCTCTCGGGTATAATGAATAATGGATAATGAATAACTAGCGAGTGAGTGCACTCACTGGAGGGCAGGTCGGTGTCTAAACTGATCGATTGGGCTTAATTGCTGGCCAATTGAACGAATCGAATGCCTCGCCGGGCAGTGAGAAAACTGGCAATTACAAATCGCTTTTAATTGAATTTTTTAATCAAATCCATAACAAATAGAGTGTTTAATTGTAAATTAAATGAGCTCTAATAAAATGTGTTTAAATATTTTAAATATTAGTACAAGGCCTGAGCTTTTATCTGCTTTACTTAGTCATAATTGGTAGCCAACTATATTCATTAGAATTATGTTCAAAAAGACTAAAAATAATGAGAACAAGAGTGGGAAAAAGGGTTACAATTTACGTATAAAAAGAAGGTAAAAAAAAGAGTTTTTCTCTAAGGAAATCAACATATTTTAACATTAATTTGGCTGAGGTTTGGTTTCTTCTTTTTTTTTCCCCCAAAGCCAGAAATGAGGAAATGAGTTAAAAAATTTCGCAGCGGCGCCAAACGCAGACAAGGATGCTGCAGAGACAAAGACAGCGACACACAGAGAGAGAGGGAGAGAGCAGGATTATAAACGGATAAAGTGAAGGAGGACCGTGTGTGTGTGCAGCGAAATATAATAATGAGGACACCCACCAGGACATCCACATCCTCACCTCGTTAGCTAACGATGACGCCGACGCACCTGCAGCCAGCGAAATGGAGTATTAAAAAATTATGCAAATGAATTCGTGTGTTTGTATTCGCTGTGGAAAGTGCGACCGTATCCGCAGTCCCCAGTCCCGAGTCCTTAGTCCTCAGACCTGAGTCCTTAGTCCTTCAGCGCCACTCCCACCAAATGCGCGAAAATTAAGCGCAAGCGGTGCATTATGAATGTTGTAAATTAATTTCTGGACCCATCCTCGTCCTTACCCACTACCCAGAACGATGGAAATAAATATTGTACAGAAAAAAGTAATGAGAAGAATTCGAACTAGAATCTTTATTATAGTTGTTATGGGTATGGAACCAATTTATCTGCTGTCGCATGTCGGGTATTCTATAGTCTCATATTTATATTTACTTTACAATTCCAAGTCGAGAGCTAAGCAGTCGAGGCTGAATGGGATCAGGCATCGTCGGGAGTGGACGAAAATTCGTAAAAACAATTACATTTTAATTGCAATGATTTCCCTGGAAACGAGACTGAGTCCAGGAGAATTTAGGGAAATTCCGAGGGGTTACAGAAATTTACAGAGTTTACATTTGAATAGAAAGTGAAGTTAAAAGTCAAGCTTACTTATAACAAATTTCATTCAAAAATAATAAAGCTACTTGAAAAATATAATTAAATATGTAATCAATATCCTTAACAAAAGCTTATATTTTTATTACAGAACTAAGCCTATTAATTAAATAAAATGATGTCTTAAAGGCATAAAAATCGCCAAGAAATCCCAATTAAAACTTATGAAATTCAAGAAAATTTGAAGGTGCCCGGACCCAGTGTTCAAGGTTCATTCGGCGGCGTGCGGCGTCCGACTGCAGTTGGCAATTTTAATCTCGCTTAACGAATTATTAAATCCTCATGAGGACGAGGAGTGTGTGTGGTTGGGAATCATATATATTCACATTCATGCTTGAATGAGTTTTTTCCAGCACGCCAGGCCAGGCACTTGCTTGATCAAAGGACGACACTCTTGAGAAATTATCATAAAAGGATTTGCGGCAACGGCGACTGTGCTCTCTCCATTCCATTTCATTCCTCGCCACCTTTCTTCTGTTTTTTTTCTCCTCTTTTCTTGTTTTTTCCTCCTTTTTTTTTTTGAATAGAGAGCCTTGGCCTTTGTTTTTCATTTGAAAATTGCAAAATTTGAATAATGCGCAAGTGGCGTGAACAGCAGGGAAAATCGTATTCAGATTCAGATTCAGATTCGGATTCATCCTTGATTGCATAATAGGCATTTGCAGATTGCAATTAGACAATTGTCGAAGGTGCGCTGCTAATGGGTGTAAATGCTAAATGCTAAATGCTAAATAAGTAATCAAGCGATGATGATTTGGTGCCCTCAAGTGCATTTGGCATTTGCACTTTGAAGTGGTTGAGCACTCGACAAAAACGCAACCCACTCCCACGCCAACAAAACAAGAAAAAACAGGAGAAATAAATAAAACAGAAAATCTGTATATAAAGATTAAACGCGACAATCAAGGTAATCCCACTGATTGTCTTCTGCGAAGGAATAACTCCAATTGCGGCCTTAAAGGAGCTGCAGAAATCTTAGGAAAATATTAAATTGATATGTTTCAGCTTTCGAAACTACATAGACTTTATTTTATTCTACATCATAAGAAATTATAGAATATTGATTAAATAAATACCTTCATTAAATATGTAATTAGATATGAAAGTCTTTTTGTTAAATAAATTCCTTCAATGAATCATTAATCACTTCCTCTCTTTTTTAGCAATTATTTTAGCTTGGAACATTCCTTCAGAGTTCCTTTTCGTTTCAGAAAAATTTCAATTTGTGTTACTGGGAATATACTTTAGTTTCTGGAATTTTAATTTTAGTTTTAAGAAATGTTGAGTTAACCTTTTAAATTGATAGAACCAGGAAAATATATTCAAAAGGCTAAACTTGCTTATAATTACGAAATTATATTATGTTTGTATTAACTTTAAATTTGTTATAATTTTTATGAAACGTTTATTCTGCCAAATGGGGATTTCATTATCATGATGTGAAAAGAACATATAATAAGATCATTTATATACGTGCTGAAAACGAAACAAAGTCCAAATTAGTTTATTTCCATCATCTCCTAAGTTTTTTATTTTAAATACAAATTTTAAAGATTTTTGTAAGATTAGAACATTAAGAAACAAACTAATTTAATAAAATAAATCTAATTTCTGACAGCGGAAACTCAACCTCTTTGAAGGTCTTAAGTCGTGTTTATAAATCTCCGGGGAAGTCCACGCTAGCTTCATCCTCTTTACAAGGATGTTCGTTGGTTCCAGGATTTTATTGCCAAGGTGCTCCGGCAATTTCTAAGGATACTGCTAGCTAGCGTTGGGTTCGTGTATCGGCTAACAGGACGATTACTGATTGCGAGCGCTGAAAAGTTTGCAAACAAACGCAGCTTTCGAGTGTCAACACAAGAAAAAAAGGGAGCAGGCGAAGGGTAGGGGGAGCTTTCGGCGCAGGACTCAAAGGGTTGCTTTTTCTTTTGCTTTTTATTTTCTTACTGTGTGAGTGAGTGCTAATGAGCAGCTGTGTGCGTGTGTGTGTGTGTGGCCATTGCGCCTTCCCCTTGCCTTGTGGCCCACACTGCGTATGCGTAACATGGCGCTTATATTTAATTTCTTACTGATTTCTAGACACCCCCCATCCCATGATGGCCAGTGATTTGTTGGCAATTTCGTTAAGTTGCATTTAATTTCTGTTCAATTTTTGGCCCTTCCCCGTCGCCAATCCACTTTGGGACAATCAAAACGATAAATGAAATTAAACGAGAGGACGAGCCAAATATGTCAATGGCAGCAGCAGCAGCAGCATCCGCAGTGGCGGCCAACCCTCCGCCAAGTAGTTGGCCCAAAAGTGTGTTTAAGCTAAAAGCTTCAGAGTCCTCTTGACAATGGGCCAAGTTGTTTAGCAGGACTGTGTGTGTAATACTTGGGACACTGGGCGAAAAAGGCAAAGGAAAATTGGTATAATAATAATAATTTATATAATTTATAATGCCAACAACTTAAACTTGGCAAAAGTTAGGCTTTAAATGTATAATTTATAAAAATATGGCCAGAAACTTAAGAAAATGTATGCGTAAACTTAATTCATAAAGAGAAACTAGCTCAAGTTGTAGCTTAAACCTTGAAAAATAGACTTAAATTAAACTTAAACTTCAATTAGACTTGACTGCAAACAAATAAATGTTAAATAGCATTTTTAAATGCTTTTTTTTATATTAAAAAAATATCTTATTAAAGTCTGAGGTAGTTTTTCTACAGAAGTTCAGTGTAAACCATTTTCCTTTGGATTTATTTACACTCCTTGCGGTCCAGTCAAACACACAGTCAACAAGTCTGGCTGGAATCTCTATACTGGAAATATAGGAGATATATTTTAAGGGTATTTTTGATTTTTGTTCGAAACGTAAGGATAAGAAATTACGTTTGTCATGTGGCTGCGGTTAAAGTTTTAGCCTTTTGTGTGGTTAGCTGTGTGCAATTTATTCCAAGTACTAAACACATTCAATTAGTTATAAAATATACGGATTATATGATATTTATACATATATTAAATAATTACCATTAGAATAATATTATAATAATCATTTAATCATTATAAATCCTTATTTTTCTACTTAATAAAAGTATTAACGAGTTTTCTTGAATATTTGTTAATTGCACTAAGAAATCAGAAGCAAATATATTTCTTTTTTTGCAAGTATAATGCCATTAATCTATTTCTGCCGACTTGACCAAGCTCCACCCACAAAATAAGTAAAAAGATAAATTGTCTTCTTAGCATATGAAAGGAAAAGAAATTGCTTAACGGCAATTTTCACCCTCCGCCGCACAAATGGAAATTTGTAAATGAATTAATTCCAGATTATACCCCGCTACCCGGAAAAACTGAAAGAGCTTCGAAATGTTTCTTTTGAATACGATTTCTTTTCAATTTTCCTTTTATACTTTTCGGTTTCTCCGCTTTCCTTATGCTTTTGCCATGCAAATGAGAATTTCTTTCACAACCCACGCATTATTATGAATATTATTGCTGAGGGCAGCTGAAATTGTTTCAGAATCGTTAATAAATAATCAAATAGAAATTAAACAATTTGCGGGACGATTTCCCAGAACTCAGGGCTCATCGAGAATTATGCGGAAAAGTGTGAATGCAACATCTGTCGGCGTGAGCAAATAAATAGATAGAACTGGAAATGGAAATGGAAATAAAGAAGCGACAGCGGATACTCGAGCGTAACTGATAGATACAGATACAGATGCCGCGCACAATGGTCCTCTCTTCTTTTTTTTTTATCATCGCACACACATCGGCTGACAAAAGGATGAAGTGCAAACAGTTCACGTCACAAACATGTCAACCAATTCTGACACGTCGCCCCTGAAGTGCCACCAGGGGGTTAAGGTTGAGAGATAAGGCCAGGGGGGGAGGGGGCTTAACCGCCGGAAAAACTGCCAGGATACGGGGGTAGCTGCGGCCCGATCTGTGGCCTGTTATTGGTTTTCCCGTCATTATAACAATTCAGGTGGCATCGCTATTCAGCTGCCCAAAATTTGTGGGTTTATTTGATTAATTTAAATTTATTTACTGCATTTTTACTAACAAGAATATTCACTTTAATTAATATTACCAAAAAATAGAGGAAAACAGATCTAATAAATAAGAACAAGGGGATTTTAAAAGCTGTAAAGTAATTAAGAAAAATCTATAAAGAAAATCAATAAATAAAAAGAACATATATTTGTTTAAAACTGTTATTCATTTTATATTTATTTACTTACTTATTTATATCCAAAACTATGCTTCAAATTGGAATCTGCAGTATCCTTTTTGCTAAAGTAAGCAGACTTTAAATACCTTCACATTTTGTTCTATTATTGAATTAATTATTTAATAATTAACTTAACCCGTTCTCTAATCGTTGACTACTTGGGCTGCCTACTGTACTTGGCATCCGGCAGGATATTTGAGCCGGAAAAGTAATTCTCGGTGGCAAGTGCAGTGCCAACAGTTGAAGAGTCAACATGCCAAATGGAAATAGTAATAGAAATCCGTTTAGTTGCAATCATTCAAGGATTTGTATTCCCCAATTCCGTGCCATGGCGGAGACGAGTGTCAGCGGCAGCCAAAGGACTGCTGCTGGAATCCCTGACTTCCAACGACAGAGTCCTGAAGGATATATATTGTTATGATGATTGCACAGCACCTGCGACTTGATTCGATTTAATAACTTCTGTCACTCGAATCGTTTTCCTTTCGCTGCATTTGACACGACCCCAGCCCATCCTGTTACCCCTTTTAGACATATTTTCACACTCTTTTGGGCCAAGTTTTCACACCCCTTTTAGCCAAGTTTTCACACCCCTTTTAGCCACCTGCTTAGCCCGCTTTGGAGCTGCCAATATTTGCCAGGCAACAACTTGTTTACGCGTTGCCCTTATCGAGCAAATAGCTTCGCGTGAACTGCTGGTTGAAAATTCAAGATGCCAAATATCAAGGCGGAAAATGTAGAAATTCACTCAAGGAAAACCTGTTGATGTTCACAAGGATCTTAGCCTGGAAAAATAGCATTTCCTGAGCTGCGTTAAATAACAGAAAATAGTTAAATATAAAGGTAATATTTAAGCTAATGTTTGAGCCATAAAAGCAAAAGCTTAAAATAGAAAATAACACCGATAGGTGATACTTATTGTATTCTAAAATAATAAAATGTAATAAAATGTGATGGCTACATTAAGGTTTTTATTAGTATTAAGTAAATTCCTACTTTTATCGAATCTACTAATACTTGAAATATCTTTCAACACTGCGCCAGCTTCTCCAAGCTCGACTCTCGCCAAGTACGTCCTCATTCGCCAGGACACCGGGCTATAATTGGTTCCCTCCGCCTCGCCTCGTCTTTCCGGCAATCCATTAACTTGGACCGGCACAAATTGCGAAATTCCAAATTCGATATCATTCAATTTGGCGGAAAGAAAAATAAGAAAGAGGGAGAGCTCAAGCCCGAGCTGGAGCTGGAGGACAACAGTCAATATAATTCCCCATTGCAGTTGTGCGCCATAATGACTTCCTGTGCGCAATGCAACGCGGCTGCAAAAAAAAAAAGAAATTATATACATACAGAGTCCTGGCAGCCATTAGCGAAATATGAGAGCACCAACAACAAGGACAAAATTATATAAAAAAAAAACGAAAGAAGAACAAAAACAAATACGAGAGAGCAGCACCCAAAGCGAATCGCATCGAGTCAAAGGGAAATATGAAGGATACGCCGGAAGGGTGGGTTCCCTTTCGGTGGGTGGTTGCCGTTGCCGTTGCCATTCCGAATCCGAATCCGAATTAAGCTGAATAATTTACACAACCCCTTGAAAGTGCACTTAAGAGTAACAATATAATAATAAATAGAAGCATAAAAAATTCTGAAATAATATTTTCCTCTTCGATTCCCACCTCCTTGGCGAATCCCATCCTCGTCGTTGTCGTCATCACCATTATCATCGTGGCTCTAGCATCCTGCCATCCTGGGAGTCCTAAAGTCCCCGCTTCCTGCCGCTGACTGCCAATAGAAAATTGCGTTCCCCAAATTGACTGACTGGCTGACTGATTGTCAAATCGACTGACTGGCAGACGAAGAGATTTATGCACTGGCCAAAAAACTACAGAAAATAAAGAAGAGCAAGCGTTTTAAATAGATTTTTCCCTAATAATATGTACATATATTAAGCGGTTAATTTTCTAAAATAACATCATATTTTATTTTCCTAAAACTTTATGGGCTGATAGAAAGATCCCAATTTTTTGTGGCAGTGCCTTTGCGCTGGGCTGTTCAATTGTCTGAATGGGCATTGAATGGATCCTGCAAGGAAACGGCGCCCATCCTGGCGCTGGATTCAGTCAAGTGTATTATCAATTGAAAACTCAACGAACTTGCCAGGTAGCCGGGAATTGGATTGGATTGAAAATGGATTGATTTGGCGAGGTCGGTTGGGTAGTCAGCTCTGTAAAAGCCCCATGTCCTTAGGTTTCCCAGCAACTTGTACCCTTTTCTCTCAAGCACTATGGTTCTTTTATTTAAGAAATATATGAATTAAGAAAATAAAAAAATATCAAATGCGTTTTAGCTAGCACTAAATAATTATGATCTGGAATTCATGCATATATAATTAATTAAAGTAAACTGAATAAGAAACTGCTGTGAATCCCCAAAAATCTATTCTATTTTAATCAAGAAACATTAATGTTTCGTAAATTAAGATATTAATAAGCTTATGAGTGTTATAAAACATTAAGCATGATTTGTGGTAGTAAAAATAAATTAGCAAATATCAAAAACATATAATTAAGAATGCAGTTAATCCCTTGAAAATAATATTTCGAATTTTCCTTCTATATATTTTTCCAGATTTTTAAAGAAATATATTCATAATATCCTTGCTCGTAATTTTGGTAGTGCATCATATTTTTTCTTTCGGCCCGCATCCATTTTTAGTGCGATTTTTTTCCTTCCTTCCGCTGCTCTTCGCTAATGACGCTGATGAGTTGACGAGGTAGGTTTTCCAGGATATTAACGACAACGACGAGGATGAGGGCGAGGCTGAGGATAAGGATGACGGTGAGGACGACCGTTAATGAGGACGATTATAATGTCGCTGATTTTGCGTTCAAACTAACAGGCAACTGAGGAGGCATAAGAACCCCACCCGGCCTTTCTTTCTTTTTTATTTTTATGGAATGGAAATGGCACCCCTTTTTCCACTCTTTTCCGTATCTGAAGTTTGCTCTATTATTCCGAGTGCTGTTGGCATATTTCTGCTCCAAATGAGGTTGAGTTTTGAGCAAACAATGCCTTAACACGGCACCACCTTAACCCCCAATACCCAATACGCAAACGGAAAAAAGATGAACCCAAGGCTCTGTGGGCCCTCGTCTATTGAATTCAAAAATTTGCTGCGTTGCGATCATCATGACGTTGATGTTGATGTTAATGCCGATAACTGATGACTACTTCACTTAATGCAAATTTTCATTCGGCCGGAGGCTGAAATGTTAGATTTGATGACTGCGGCCACACGGCGAGAATAGAAAATAATACAAATATATATATACACATATTAATATATAAAAACATTCTTTAAAAAAAAATAGTACATAAAATATAGCCTATGATTGCAGGAAATATAAGTATAAAATCGCTCAGATAAGGGATTCTTCTTATAAACTTAATTCTATGTAAGAATGTGGGTTTATCTTATTAATATTATATTTATGAACCCATTGCGTACCATTTTTTTAAGGATCATCCATATATGCAAGTTTACTTGATACAAAAATGATTTTGAAACATGTTTTGATGGGGAAACTGTAAAAAAACTAGCGTCATTAATTAGTATGGTTTCCTGATAACTTCTTTGGAGTTTCTCTAGAATTTTACTTGGTTTGAATTTTCTATAAATAATAAATTAAATTCAAACAGTAATTACAACAATAGTTAAAGGAAAAACCAATTGAATAAATCTAAGTCGTAATAAATTTAGGAGCTCATCGCAAAATATATTTTAAAATTATTATCCTATTATTATTATTATTAACCTATTATCTAAATAGATCACAAATATGGGAAATAAGGACACAAATATAATTGAATAATAGTAGCAGCCTATTTACCAATTAATTTAGGCAATACTTGAATTGGGGTTTTCCTACAATTGTAACCTGGATTTTATTGCAGTGCAGAAAGAAAAAAACGCCCAAAGGGCTGGGGATGGTAATGGGGGCTGCAAACGAGGCCATAATACTGCAAATCGTCGTATAATGAATGAGATGCTGCAACTCGTTAGGCCATAAAACATAAAGCAACGGTGTAGGGGCTGCTGAAGGACTCTTTGCGATACGGCTTACAGGACGATGATGATTCCACATCTGAAATTAATATGCCATTGTGGAGGCGTGTTTGCGGGGCAGAAAATAAAAAGTTGCAAAATTCAATTTCCACCTTTTTTCCATCCCCGAGATTATTCGCTAACGATTTGCTATTCGGAAATAGGGATGAGACTCCGACTACACACTAACGAGATTTGCATATGGATTCCAACTTCTGCTCCTCCTCCTACTCCTCCCTGCATATTTCACGCATCATAATTCCCCAAACTCAATTCCCCAAACGCCATAATCAACCAGCGACGAGGACGTTGAAGACGAACTCGGGGATTCTTTCCGAAATTAAGAGCGAAAATTGCATGGAAATATATGTGGGGAATAACTTTGAAATCAGCAGACCAAATGAAGTGACACTGTTTGGGGGGCTGGGGACTTAATATTGGCGATAAGTTCGATTTCTCGTTACAAGCATTTATCGATAGGTAAACCATCGAAATGGGACAAGGGAACACTGGGTTTGCTCTTTTATTTCTAGTCAATTTTGTTCGAAACTATATACATATGTTTATGTAGAGATTCTTATATGTATATTTAGTAACTTTTACACATAAAATATAAGAAGGCAAGACTAAACAATAAAAACAAAACCGGTATCGATAGTTATTTAATTTGCTTTTTTATTATCAATGCAAATACGTAATGCATTTTTAAAACAACACTATGGTTTAAGCTTTATAGCCTAGAATTATTTACTATATTCGATGTCATAATATATTTGTAATATATTGTAATTAATATTTAGCCCTAACTTACAAAAAATGTATAAATATTTTATATATGTATATAGCACATAGTTTGAGCCGTAAGCCTAAAAGAAGTATACAAATATTAGCGATGCCGATATCAATATTATTATAGCATTATAAAGGCAACAGTTACAATTGTTATTAATATATTAATTTCTGCTTCTCTACACTCCACTTGAAATCCATTTTTAAAGCAAAACTCTATAATTTTGATGTATTTTTAATGTATAAAGATACGAGGTAAGCCCTTGTCGTGGAATCCAATGATGCATTAGGCCTCCTCCTCCGATTAATTGACTGCACTTAACCGCAATCAGTCTAATTGCAGGCAGTCGAGGCAAGAATCCTCTCGTTAAAAGTCGGCCTGCGATATGCCTCATTAGTACTGTTTTGGTGGGGGAAGGGGAGGTGTATGTCCTGGATGTCCTGCGCTGCATAGCAAATTGAATTGAGCGAGTGTTTACCACTCGGATAGGGATTGGTAGTGGAATCTCGGGATCATCATAACCGCAATCATCGATGTTAATATCGAAAGGCAAAAGGGGAGCAGAAATCTGGACAGACCAACAGCCAACCAGGACCCTAACTGGCGCCAAGGTCCAAGTTCTGGCCGTGGGCGCACGTTGCTGTCTCTGTTTAACCAAAGGTGGCGACCTTCTGGTGGTTGTTTCCCACCTGCTACCCCCCTTTTCACTGGGTGTGTGTGTGTGTGTGTGTGTGTGGGGTGGGTTTTTCAGGGGGGGGATATATAGAGTGGCCGAGCGACAACAACCCCTGGCACTCCTTGCTCTGCTGATTTTTGCAATCATCCTTGACAGGAGGTTTATTTATCTTCCTTTTTTTTTAACTCGCCCCTCCCAGTTAATTTCGTTCGCTCCTTCTCTTTCGCACCGCATAGCGGCTTCTCGTTCGCACCCACAGCGGACTCGTTCATTCATTTTCATTTTATGAATTGCATTTGCGCTCCCGCCCTCGCGCCTTCTCGCTCGCACTCGCTGCGACCTGCGCACTCACTCGCCCCTGTCGCTATCCCTCTCTCGCTCTCTCACTCTCTCTCTCTCCCTTTTTCTCGCTATGGCTCTCTCTAGCTGGGCTGCCACTCGCTCCTTCTCTTTCTAGCC
The DNA here is from genome assembly GCA_008042475.1 of Drosophila kanapiae. Lineage (NCBI taxonomy): Eukaryota > Metazoa > Arthropoda > Insecta > Diptera > Drosophilidae > Drosophila > Drosophila kanapiae. The sequence continues at coordinate 136,877 of VNJM01002562.1, read as the reverse complement.
GGCGAAAGAGGAAGCCATTATAAATTTTCATTTGAAGCGAGGGGTTGGGAAATGGTAAACAGTTAATGGTTAACGATGGTCGGTTAACGGTTAGCGCTAAACGTGGCTAAAAATGCCAATTAATTAATAATCCAATCCTTAATTAATAAGTAAATAATATTAAGCAACAGTTTAAGTATTTATTATTCTTTCTACAAGTAAATAAGGATCTAGGAAACACTTTTAATCTATCTTGATAAATCTCTCAATACTTTAGACTGAATCAACTACAAATTCTTAATAAAAACACTTGACTTGGTATTTCTAATAAGAACTATTTAAAATCTTTTAAAATACCAGAAAGATTTCAATAATTAAGTTCCGTTTAATATATTTTTTAAAAGAATGCAATCATTCTATTAAAAAATATTGAGCTGGCCCTACTTAAAAGTAAAAAGATAATTATTATAAGTAGAACATTTTAATATTTTTGTAGAATAAAGGAATTGCGACCTAAACTTAGAAATAATCAAAGAAGTATCTGGTTATCAAACCAAATTATGAAATCAAAAGTAATGCATAAGTTTAAGACATAATATCATCCATAAATATTAAATATTTGTATATATGTTTCATTATTTTAAATCGTTCTTTAATGTACTCAAGTTTGCTCTTGTGCAATTATTTTAAAGCTATTACCCTATGAATAAATAAATTGCTTTTAAAATTATAAACATTCTTGCTCTGTTTTAAATTCAAAAATTGGAAAAACTGCAGGTCTGGGTTGGATATTAATATGAATGAATGCAAGAATCCGTTTGCAGCTTAGTTAGTGGATGACTCCTTCCCCCTGGAGGATCCGCTTAACGAGGACCATTAAAAGGACACCGCCTGCCGCCCCAACTCGTGAAAGCCACCGATTTCTGCCGCCTCATCATTCTGATGCTGGGATCTTATTCTGCCTGCGATTCCACACAAGTGCACAAAAGCCAAAGGACCAAAGCAGTTATTCATACTCAAGGATATGCCCGGATAGGGATATGCGAATACGGATACGGGACACTTGAAGCATATTAATGCATATGCAAATTACTGAGGCACAAAAGGAAAAAAAAACTGCAGCCTGCAGGTGGTAAATGTGTGTACGGTTGGGTCCTTTTCATCCTCCTGTCTTTTCACAGAGATTTCTGGGTGGGAGAGAGGATTTGGCTTACACTGGGTGGTTCTTGGTGGCTTGGGGGCACAACGGTTGCGCTTGGTTGGTTCGTTATTCGGTTACATTGCATTACATTTCATTATGACAGCGGTGGGCAAAGTGCACACAGCGAAAAATTTATGCAGTTTAGTCAGTAATGCAAAATATATATGTTTATTTATATATCAAATTACTGAATAATAATTTGATATATAAAATGGTTGTATAAATACAACCATTTTAAGAACTATTTATTCTTTACAATACGAAAAGTTCATCTTTACCATAAATCTTTCTATTTCTTACAAATCTCCCGAATTTTCTAGGAATAAAAACTTAATAACTTCTTTATAAAGTTCAAATAAATTTAAACTTCAAGAAAACTAACTAACTTACTAAGAAAATATAAGAAGTAAATTAGGAAATATGTTTTCCTGTAAAGCTGTTAAGCTTTTATTACAAAATAATTAGTATTTCAATTGCATTTTTAAAGAATTTTCTAAATAAATAAATAAATTTTCAAATTACTGTTTCTGTTTTTGCGAACAGTGTGTTTTGTTGGGAAGTCGAAAATTTAATTCCTTCCAGTTTTATGCATATTCACAAGATGACGACAGGCAGCAACGCACACTTTTATAAATTAAGGATAACGACGTCGTCCTCGAGTGCGGATTTGTAGTGCGTGTGTGTCGGTGTAAGAACATATACTCGTATCATCCTGTAATGAGACGCATTTTTCCATTTTTCCCTTCTGTCCCTGCGGATATCCTTGGCTGCCTTGCATAATGCTGTCCCCATACATAATTGTTATATATGCTTGCATTTCCCCAACTTGGGCTGTGCCACCAATGAGGATTAAGGATTCGTTGTGCAAATTGTTAAAACACCATAAACAATTATTTTGCATAACGCTTTGAGGTGCGATCCCTTTGACGAACGGTCGTCGGACGTCCTTCGGGGATATGTACAAATATGATGGCGTGGCACGTGTGTTTGACAAAGGACCAAACAAGGAGTGCATCTTATTGCACTTTTTGCGTTATGCGTTTTTTTTGTTTTCATGTTTGTAACGTTCTTTCGCGTTTTACCAATTCATTTAGTCTGCCCAAAGGCGCCAAGGGAGAGAACTTGAAAAGGACTCCGGTATAAATCAAATATTAAGCTCAGGGGAAGAATCCCCCTTTTATTATAAAATAAAAATCATTATATTTGCCATTAGAACAGGAAATATCATCTACTAAAAGGTTTTTATACATATTTAAAGGATTTATAATATTGTTGGTTGGTAATTATGAATCAATATTTTATTTGAAATATATTGAAAGTCCCTAATTCAGTTTTTTTTACAAGAAACACTATTTATATGATTAAATTGAATTTTTCTTAATAATTAAACTCTTGTGGTATGCAGCTGTTTCTGTTTTTACCAGGTGTGTCATCAGTAACCATGTTTGCATTATTTCTTGTGAAATTCCTTTTTTTTTCTCGGTCGCATATATTTTAGAAACAATTTAAACGACTTTAAACAAGCTTAAGGCCTGTTCTCACTTCTTTCTTCAGACTTCAAAGTGTGTTGGCCATTTTTTAAAATGGCCTTTTGATATAGCCCCTAGCCCCCCATTGAAATTATGAAAGCCAACAGGGAAAAAGTTTCATTTGTTCATCGCATCGGAGCGTGAAGTCTTTCAGACATCTTCATGTCTTTATTTCAACTTTATTTGCATTTTCTTTTCATTTATTTTTTTTTTTTGCGACTGCAAGGCGAGCTGCACAATCACAAAGGAGAATTTTCACATTTCACATGGGAGAAGAAGCTCTAACACTTTGATCTCCACGAATTGGGCGGATACCCGAGAAAAATAAAAAAAAAAAGGAAAAGGTGACGAAAGCCATGATGGCCGCCAACGATGCGGAGTGATGGCGAACCGTTTTGCCCGCTCTTGATTTTAATTTGAATCTCAATTTGAATTTCAAAGGGCGAGCAAATGCACAAAAGAGCGAAATCAAACAATAAACTGCACTCGAGCACGAGGCAGGTGGAAGGTTGAAGGTGGAAGATGGAAAGTGGGTGGTTTTTTGCGCACCCAAGTTGGCCATATTTGGACGCCATGCTGGGTGTCTTAATTCCATCAAAAGGAGCTCTCCAGCATCCTTGCATACTGCACTCGAGCCTCCTCGCCTCTGTCTTAAAATATATATATCCTTTTTTTTGCAAACTCCCTCCCTCCGCTTTGACTGGCGCTCGGTTTACGCCCCCCGTCGATTATAACGTCGTCGTCTAACCCTTAAGGAGTCCTGTTGAGATTATATTCGCCTCGCACTGATTAAGGGTTTCCTAAATGCTTTTTAATGAGAGCCAGGGCTGCCGACGCCGCGGATCTCAAGTGGCAACGCCTCCCGGGTGGCAACTCCAACACTCCAATTCGTCTCAGTTGCAATTCGAGTGGCCAAATCGCTGGAAATGCTCCGTAATCAGTTCGCAAATAGGGTTTTACTTTGAAAGGAATAAGTTTTAAGCTGAACTATCATATTTTCCATATTTACAAGCCTTCTAAAATAGATGGAAAACCCTTTTTGTTTAATATGTTTCAAGGTTTATGGAAAAGCCTTCAATCATTGCCATTTCCATTTTAACCACTAGAATCGATAACAAAACTTGTTCCATTAAGGTTATTTTGTTTGAAACATTTTAATAAATATTATCTGCATATTTCTAAACAATTTTAGAGACATGTCATATTTTTAAATTTAAATACAAGAACAAAACATATTTTTAAAAGCTTACTTAGTGGAATATCATTACAATATTATGTTTTTTTCTACTTGAACCAATTTTATTGTTGGATTGGGTAACCTTTTTCGCTCAGAGGACATTCGATATACTCCCTTTACCAATTTGCCATTTCTCTCGACCCAATCAAACAATCGAAATCAATCATAATTTTCACTGTTTTCCTTCCACATTGATTACATTTTATTCCGTTGTTCGGATTTTTCTCGCTTTCTTGTCATTTTCTTCGTTTCCCTGGCATGGCACGGCACTAATGTCCTTAATCCTCGTCAACGGCAGCTAACAATGGCCCCGAGTCCTGGTTCTCGTCCTGGACGATTGCTCCTTTGGCTGTCGCCTGTCGCCTGTCGGATTTTCATGTTCATTTGTGGTGGGAAAATTGTCATAATCTTTTGACGTGACCCTCCCCCTGCCCCTGTTCGAGATTTTCCAGGAGAGTTTCTGTTGTTTTTTTTTTTCTTTTTGTATTTGTGTTGTCTCCCTTTTTTTCTGTCTCAGCGGGTTTTCCACGGCACGGCATTTTCCACCCGCCTTTGATACTCAATAAGAAAGTGTCGTCCTTCGCCAGATTAGTGAGAGGTTGACAAAGCCGAGAAAACTCGCTTAATTTGCATCTGCCACCACCTTCAACACGAACCTGGCCCTCACAAGGCGTATCAACTTACGAATCATTAAAATTTCACGGCTGACTTTCCCGCTTTTCCGCGGGAAAAACTTCTTGACGGGCGTCGGCGCCAAAGAGCAGGCAGCAATTAGTCAGGAATCCAATGGGAGTGTCCAACTCCGGGTGCAAGGTGCAAGGATAACGTTAATGATAATGACAATGATAACGATATCCGACTCATCCTCCTCATTTCCCAGCTGCGGCCAGCACTCCAATTGTCGTCCTGTCATGTGAACTGCAATTGAGTTTTCCCATCGGACACGGCGAAAAATTGGTTATTAATTGAGCAATTATGAATTTTTGGAACCAATAATTATGGCTACTCTTGAATACTCTTGAATAATAATAGGTTCTTGTAATATTTATCCCATTTAATTGCGTTTATAAAGATTAAGCATTGTGATAAATATGTTTTAGGTATTTTTATATTTCGAGAAATGCATGTATATTTTCTCTGTGCGTATCCTGTACCCTGTGTCCTGTCCAATTCAATTTGTCCTTTCGGCCTGGCCAGTTGGCAAGTGTGAAAATGGCAAGCCAAGTGTATGGGAATAAATGAGCAAATTGAGACACAAATTGAGCAACAAAAGGGAAGCAGACAGGAAGGAGGAAGGATATGCAGAGAAAAGGTGCCTCTCCCCGCCTCGCCTCAGCTGGTGTGTGAAAATCCGGAAAAGTGAGTCTTTACGGCTAAGTGAGTGCCAACTCGATTTGCCGCCCAGATGATCATTTATTCGCCCATTCTCGGACACTTATTGTCAAATTCAAGGGATGTGTGATTGGTTTTGTCTATTCAATTGGTTGAACCACTTCAAAAAAAAATATTATGCCAGAAAAACGAAATCAATTCAGCAAAGGAAATGACAAAAATGGCATTGTAATAGTCTTCGTGGAATTGGATTTGATATTAAATTGGTTATTTGTTTAATTTGAGATTCCTTTTGGAAACTATTTAAGTATTAAAAGTATGCTTGACTCTATAGCAATTCTTAATACATAAAAAGAAAGGATACCTCTTAGATTTTAGTAAATAATATTGATATTATAGTATCTCCATCAAATTATGATTAAATAAAGTAAAAACGTAATTTTATTATTTTATATTTTATATTATTATTATTTCTGACAATTTGTAGACCAAATAAAATACACTTTCAAATGAAACCTTATATTCTCCACATTAAATAAATGCACTTATTTATTTATTTATTCCTGTTTTTTCTTTGTGCCCTTCCAATTGAGTAGTCAATAATTCAATTCATTCAGGACAGGAATCGTAATCGTAATGGTAATCGCAATCATCGCTGCACACTCCGTTGATCAAATCACCTGCGCAATATTTATGCAAATTTCTTTAGATTTATTTATTTGTTAATAGGCATGAAAATATAATGATTGCATAATGTGCATAAGCGTAGGAAAACTGTGGCAGGGGCAGCCCACGGCCAGGCGTTTTTGTCATCGGCGGCTCAATTCGAGTGGAAAACGAGTCTGTCCTTTGTGTCCTTCACCGCGTGCGGGGGTGTTAGGTTCACTGAAAAGAAAAATCTAGTACAGGTTAATAATTAGAAATTGAAATATAATATACATAATAATTCTTCAGATATTCTTTAAACGTTCCGGTTTTTTAAGAGAATTTTTAGGCATGTTTTTCAAGAACCTCAATACTCCAAAGATTTTTTAAAGCCTTTTTACTATAGAATTTTATGTGTATTTAAAATTTCAGGTCCTTAAATATAATCCCTTTGCCAGAAACCTAGTCTTAGAGGCGATAATTTGGATGATAAAGCGCCATTTTGCCCTGGGGTTCCCCGAGGGTTCCCCCTTTTATTTTAAAGTTCCTCAGCTTGGGGTTGGATTTGGATTGGGAATCAAAATCAGCATCGTATCCTGTCAAAACACGCGATAAATGTCACTTGAGATCCGGATGCAAGATGGCGCATTTGATTTCCATTTTGCTTATTGCGAATCACTTGCCGTAATTAAAACCAACCAGCAAGAACCAGGACCCAAACCAATATACCCTTTGTCCAGGACGAATGACATTTGCGCCAGCGGAAGCGGCAATTCAATTGGAGCCGAGACCAAAACCAAAAAAACCAAAATAAAAAATTAAATAAACTTAGAGGAAGACAGGGAAGGGGTACAAGGCATTTCCTCTTTTGTAATCGAAACCCGATTGTCATGACACAGGCAATCCTTAATCCTTTCTGCCATTATCCTGGCCGTTTGTCGTTTAGCTCTTCACGCAATTTAATCAACTTGCCGCGTTTCCTTCCACTTATTTTTGTGATTGTTGTATGGCTTGTGTGCGCCTGGCATTGTGTCCTAGTTAGTGGTTGGGCATCACTCATCCTCCCGGTATCCTTCCTGGCTGGTATCCATTACCAAATGTTTTGACAGCAATTGTCTAAATAGGCAGCTTTTCGGCCACCAGTCCCCCTCCTACTTATGCTCAACTCCATCCTTTTAAAAAAGTCCTTCTGGGAACTCAATTCAGCGCGTAAATTAAACAAGAATCGATGAGAAGTCTTGAGGTTTTATTTTTGTTATTTATAAAAAGTATTTACAGACTTAGTTGTAAGAAATATTTAAATATGTTAAAGATTAACTGCAGGAAACATTAACTTAGGTATTTGTGATTATAACTAAATATTTTCCATCACATTTTGATGCAATTTCCGCCCCTCATAAAATTAATAATCTTCCCCTTCATAATCCAAAATAAATAACGAGAAGCCGTGTCGACCAGATTGAATAATTTTTCCAATCAATCAAGTAACAAAGCTCCAGTTCGCAGAAAAACCCGTGGAAAATGGAAAAAAATACAGAGGAAAAATTGTTGAGAAAGAGAGATGAAGAAAAACTGATGGCGCTGATGATGAAGCAATCAATATCGTTGAGGGGACAGGAAATCCGCTGCCGGGCACATCGTTATTATTATTATCATTATTATATATGGCCGTTATTGTTGGTAAGTGAAAATGAAAACAATTTGAGGCTCGTTAAAGTTGACACTTTCATTAAGTTGCGAAATTGGAATCATGTATTTTTTTTTTTTTTCATGTAGCCTTAGAAGGCGTTAATGAAGCACAAAATGAAATTTGATGAGACGTGGAAAATTAGTGACAAATTAAAAGTGGGGTGGTTTGTTGACGCCCCCGGCCCTATGCCGAGCCATCCAAATTGTGTCAAATGTCAAAATAGATGCCATCCCTGCCTGCGTCCTCGTCCTTTTTAGCCACCTGCTGCGCCTGCCACGGCCAACATCCAATTAAATGGCAAAAGACAGCGGATCAAAGGGGCGGCGGAGATGGCGACGGCAACAACGACGGGTAAATAGATGTCAATGATGTCGTCATGCCACCAATTAAACTAATGATAAGCAAAACGAGCATCGGATCGAAATGGAACGCGTCGAAAGTCAAAACATGGAGGCCCATAGACGACAAGCAAGGCGGTTCTACACTGGGAAAAAGGGAAAATCAAAGCAAGATAGCGAATTTTTCCCAAAGAAGTTCTATAATTTGTAGTGTTTTTATGACTTTATTACAGTTGTTGGCAGCCAATACATTAACATTAAAAATAATTCCTTATGCTGTTAGGAAATATAACAAATTGGTTAGATATGAGTATGCAAATTGGTAACATTTCATTGTAATATTTTCTACAACATATCTAAGACTAGAAGAATACGTACTTAACTCTTAAACTGGATGTTTATAGTCACAAACTTTCATTGTGACCGCGCTGGTGCGTTGTTTACTCGAGAGTCAGGTTTATGGCCACCGCTGTTTACAAATTTTATTTTATTTATTTAGTTTATATAAAGCTAACAATTAGTGTTGAAGTAATAGCTAATAATTGAGTCCTAGCAGCTAATCTAAAATAGGTTTGTGCTTATATAAAGTTGTAGCATTTACAAAGGATATTCTGTAAGTGATATTGGAACTGTGTAGGAACTTTCGGATATATTGGGAGTATGAACTTGTGAACTTGGCTATCATGGTGATAGGAACTACTTAAGTCTACCCTCTGTCTTTACTATATATTATTATAAATATTTTTTATAAAAATGAATTGAACGGGATAGATTCTGGGTTGCTTTTTTAAGTAATTTATTTTATAAGTTAATTATTGAATCTCCTCTAAGATGTTTAGCTTACAGTGTAATTATGCCAGCTTTTGTTGGCTCCTGCATATGTGATTGTTAGTCGGAAATGGCAACCGAGTGGATTGAAGCAACGGTGGCGACCGAAAATGGCAACTGCCACGCTCGAGAGACGTGAGAAATTGCTTGTTATCAAGTTTATTTCGGTTGGCACGTTGCACATGCCAAAAAGTATGCTACGGATTCGGCTGCGGCTGTGTGTGTGTGTGAGTGTGTGTGTGTCGAATGCAAAACTGTAAATGTGACAGAGATAGAGAGAGTCCTTAAGTGGCATCATTTCGAAATAAAGTTGATTCAATTCAGCTACAGACGAGCAGGGATAGCGATGTGTGTGCGTGTAGTGCTGTGGCATCTGTCACGCATCCATCCAATGTTGGCAGTCCTCCGTCAGGAATCAGGATATCAGGTTCGCACGCCCCAATCCCAATATATGTACTCCCCCTGAACACGCCTCTCAAATTAACCAATTTAAATTCCGCTCGGAAGTGCGACAGAATAGATTTACTATATTAAGTTGAAGTGTGTTTTTGTGAGGCTTTAAAAGTGCCCAGGGAACTTAATTTCTCTGAAGGATATGCTTAAAAGCATGCAGTTAATAGCCAAAATTCAGTTTTTGGGAAAATATATAATTTAAATTCAATATTAAACTCTATAATATAATAAGGCGATTTGAATTCTTGCGAAAATATGTCAAATAGTAGGCAAATACCTAAAAAGGTAACTATATTATTATTTGTAATTTGATCTAATAATTTATAATATTGTTTGATTTACAATTGGAGATTTTAATTCACTCAAGAAAGAAATCAGAAGACTTACCCTTCTGTTTAAGGATACCAGTTAAATGAAGCTTTAGAAATACTTTAAGGACTCTTATATCACTAAACAAAAGGTTAAATAAATATGTAATTAATATTAATATAATACTAAGAATAATAAAACAATAAATAATTATAATTAACTCACAAACAAGCTTGAACAAGCTTTTCTCTTAGCTTTTAGTGGCCTTCAGTCGGCACACACACCCCAAACAAATTAACATAAGCTTCCAAGGACTTGTGTCCTTTTTCCAGTGGCGCCACCTATTGCAAGCCAGCTACTTTTTCCATAAAAATATGGGGATGCTATAAAATATGTGAGAATGTGGGAAGGGTGAGAAGATGATGAACTCAAAACTACTTTTTCTGCCTTTTGATTACTTTTTTTTTCGTTGATAAAAAAAAAATGAAATGCCAAACAAGTTTTGAGATGAGTTTTTTTTTATATTTATTTTTATTCACAGCATCATCTGCTATTGAATAAAGCTGAGGAAAAGTTATAAACAAAAAGCCAAAACGAATGACAGCGTCCACTGACATTTCTCTTTCAACATTTTTTTTTAATTGAAAAATTCTGAAATCACATAATTTGCAGACGCGTTTTTTGCGTTAATTAAGAGAAATAAACCCCTCCTTTAAATAGACAGAAGCAGCGTTTACATTTAATTTGTTTTCTTTGCTATATGGCTCCTAAATCCCTTAAATGGTCAAAGGGAAAAAGCCACGTCAACAGAAACGGTGAAAAGGCGGCGCAGCAGCCCCACGTCCTTTCGCCTTTTTGAAGTTGATGATTCTGTGTCTGATTCGGATTCAGATTCAGATCCTGATTCTGATTCATTTGAATCGCTGATGAAGAGAGACAGAGAGAGAGAGTGCGCGCCCTGTTCATTTAGGCGCAATGTCCACAAAGGACCAACAGGACGAGACCCCAGCCCCAGCGCCCGCTCCTCTGCGTCGTCTTCCTTTCATGCGGCGTAGAGAGCGACCAACTCGGGGATTAATTTTGAATTATGAGCGTTTTTGAATTCCATTTAAATGTTGTTTCTGCTGAAATAATTGAAAAAATATAAAGAAGCGGAATTCGCTTAATACGCCTAAAGCTTAATGAGCTCTCGGCTTTTTCCAAGGGGTGAAGGTCTCCACGTCCACCATTGAAGGATATCCTCAGTAAGAACTCTCGCTGAAAAGAGAGACAGCTGCTGATTAGGCCGGGGGAGTGGGTGAAAAAAGAAAGGGGGCATAAACATAGCATTAATGCCTTTAAGTCAGTAAAGATTATCTCATCAAAGGGAACAAACAATTTAAATTTAATAAACACAAGTCCTGGTAAGCCATTGTAGATTTGCAATAAATATAAGTAGATTATATGTTTATAGAATATATATATAATATTTATAATTCAATTGAGGTTAAAAAAATAATATCTTTAATAAATATAATATACAAAAAATGTACCAGAAGTTACATATTTAATTTCTAGCTAATACATTTATTTTAACACCAAAATATTAATCACTGCTGACAGACAACCCTTTTCTTTATTATATAATTAATATTATTATATTTCTAAAAGCTATTATTAATATTTATATAATTTTTAATATTATTATTACTATTACTATTATTATTATTAAATTATGTATATAGTTTGCTTCCTGCATTTATCAAAGAAATCTGCAAAAAGCAAGAATAAGCCAAGTGGCCAAGCAAAAGCAAGGAAAGCAGCAGAAGTTGACCAATTATATAAACCACTTACACACTGTTACATATGCACATACACACGCACACACACACCCTTATAAACACACACTCCTGCACAGAAAAAATATTTAAAAAAAAGTGAAGAAGAAAAAAAACTGAAAACGAAAACACGTCAATGCGATAATTATTAATAATTATCCACTCGTCCTTCTTTTGCTTCTACTGTTGCCCGACGATGCCCCTCCTGTTTCTTTCTCTCAGCGGTGCTTCACTTGCTGCACTGCGAAAAATATTACATAATTTATTTATACAATAAGCATATAAATATATACTGAGTATGCAATAAATATTAAATTAATATATTTGTATAGAAGAAAACATGTTTCAACTCAGAGGAAGAAACATTTCAGATTGAAAGAGAACTTTGATAAAGATTATTTTCCCTTTATTATATTTATTAATATTATCATTTTTATTATTATTATTATTATTATTAATATTATTATAATAATAAATCTTATAATTATTATTATTTCTTTGTTTGGAGTTCCACACTATTTCCAAAAATAAAATTAATTCAAGGCAAGGCTAACCGCCCATATCACTTTCTGGCTGTGTGCCCTGCCTGCGTTGTTGTTTGTGGCTCTGGCTCCTTCGAGGCCACTTCGTCCTCGTCCCGATGCCCAACCCCCAACCCTGGGGTGCTGATTTCCCGCTGAGTGGCATTGCAACAAAGGAAAGCCCCGCACCGATGCCCCACACCGTGGCGGCCTCGCCATCATGTGGCCTGAACTGCTAATGGACGGGCAAAACTAAATTATGGCCAAAATGGTGTTGGCTTTCTGGCTGGCTGCCACTTATGTGCCACTCACACACGCCCCGAAATATATACAAACACACACACACATAAGCTACAAACATATATATATATAGATATATGTATATATATTCCCCATTTTGGAGTCTCGAGTCCCGGAGAGTGCGGAGCGTGTGCATGAAACATGTAATTATGAAATTAACGATTTCCAAGTGGCTCAAAGCGACGTCGACCATTTGGGAGCGTGTCAGGAGACGAGGATAACGACGAGGGACGCAGGAACAATGGCAGAAATGTAAATGGTGGGAGTTGGCAAGCGTTTGCCTTGGTTTCGTTTCGTTTCGGGGTACAGTCCTTACATACCCAATGTTGCCAAGACTCTGCCGCTGATTAGCTGAGTTTTGGAAGATCTTAGTTATGTTTTTTACTCAAATAGTTTAATAATTTAAAAAGTTAGGGGATGTACGTAATTAAATAAGCCTTAAATGAGATAAATATATATTTATACATATACAAATTTGTTTAGTTTCTACTAACATTTATCCATTTTATTAATGCAAGCTTAGACAAGCTTTTAAATCAATTATTAAATGGTATTTGAAGAGGACTCTTTCAGAAAATAATAAATATACAATGAAAATGTTAACCCACAAATACAATATTATTTAATTAAAAGAAATACCCATATTTATGTTAAAAATTTAATATCCATTCAATGTTTTAAAGTCAAATTTCTAACTAAATCGTGATTATCTGCTTTGTCTTAATCCGAAACTTCTTTAAATTAGTTCGAGGCAATATGGATTTTTTGTAATTAGTCAAATGGCAGTGGTGCTCCTTCGGAGATTAAACCTGATCCTTGCTGGCTAAGCAACAACAATGGCAAATATCCACGGCCACGGCTAATACACGACCGAAGGAACAATAATGCCGTCCAATTCCCCTGGGGAGACCGAAGTGAGCAAAGACAAAAAAAAAATAAAGGAAATAAAAATGCTGAAAGAGCGCTGCAATCGATGGCAGATGCCAGATGGCGGTTAATTAGTTCGGCCACAATAATAGGCTTTTAGCCTAATGAGTAACGCGTCGGTATACGGATATTTGTGGGTCCAGGGATCAAAGGATCAATCAACCAATAATCGAAGTGCATTTCCCCATATGCATTCAAAGGCCAGCTCGCTCACACCAAGGAAACCAAAAAAATCAAAACGAAAACCAACTCCCGAGTTCCAACAAATGCATCTCAAGTGGCCGTCAAACATCAAACAAAAAGGCAGCGCCAGAAATGGGTAAGAAAAAATATATATAAAATAAAACCTCCAAGTATTACAAAGGCTTTTAGCCCAAGAAGTGGACTTGGCTCTGCATATGGAATCCGCAAACGAATCCGACTTGTAGTCGCTGAAGCCCGCCTCCATTCGTTTTCGTGATTTATGCGACGTCTCTTTGTGGCTCAAGTGCAGATTACATTATAAATATGAAATAATGTGCGCAGCCAGCTCCTCGAGGACAATGCCAAACGGAAATTCCTTTTATCGAACTTCTCTGTTCTGACCACTTTGCCCCGGCATCCTGCCCCTCCATGTGTGTTTGTGGGAGGTTGGCGGCATCAGGACCAATTAACTATGGAGAGTGGGTCCCAAAAAAAGTAAAAAGAACCACCTGGAAAGGTTAATTGGTTTTGCAGGATTTTTTACTTTTAGAAAATACACAAACATGGAGGGCAACACAGGACGAATTTCAAGTTCTGACTAGTACGTTTTTGTGCCATTTTTAGGAAAATTTTAGTAAAGAAAACTCCTTTTAGTTGGTCTAAATATAAATTTAACAATAAATAAAAGAACTCTTTAAAATTAACTGCGAAACTATTTGGAATTCTAGTGCAAGGCAAGCAATAAATGCAATGTTCATCTTCCATTTCCATTCTTCTCTTTTAAAGTCATAAAACCAGTTTATTTCAAGTATATTTTACAATTCATAGTAATAGGTTTAAGCCTTTATATGTTAGCCTTTATATATTATAAAGTTTTATGTGCAAGATAAATAAATAAAAAAATAGGCTTCCTAAACCTAAAACTTTAATCGTAAACAATCAAGCAGCGTGCTATAAGTTCATTTCCTCGCATGCTCTACCTACACTTTCTCCTAACCCTAACAAGCACGTGCGTCCAAGATATTTTTTATAATATTTTTAGTTATATGTATATATGTTTTGTGAGTGCAATGTTTTAAGAATCTGCATCCGACAATCCTGCACTCAATTAGATTTATTTCATTTCAGTTGCACTCTTAAATCAAATAAAGAAAAGCCACTCGAGACGGCGAGTGTGGAGATTAAAGCGGATTCTCAAGTCATGCAGATGGGGACAGCACTCTTTCAAAATTGTCAGTTTTAATGTGTTTCAATAATGTTCTTTTGAAGATGAAAGGGGATTTATATTATCAAAAATAATCAACCAAGACTTGAAGTAAAAAAGATAATGTGATAAAATGAAGGAAGGAGCGGGATTTCATGATTTTTTATAATATGGAAATGTTTAATTCAAATTATATGGAAAAAGAAAGAACATTTGTTTTCAACTCTCTTTGATTACTATTAACTCGATATCTTGATTTGTCATAAAACTTTAGTATTATTATTCAGAGATAATTAACTTCTTTAATTTCTTTACTTCCATTTTTGTCTGAAAATAATATAAATAACTCCTAAAAAAGCTTTCTTCAAATACTTTTAATATTAAAATGAGTTTCTGCTTGTCACTGTGTAGTTTTAGTTGCTGAGTGCTAATTACTTAAAAACGCCGACAGAGTTGTCAGGCCAACAACGAAAAAAAGTAGAATGCAGTTGTGGGTGGCTTTGATGGGTGGTTTTTGGGTGGTTTTTTGGGTTGACTAATTGCTAACCAAGCAGTTAATTGAAATGGCATATTGATTATGCAATTGTTATGCAATGCGACTAATTAATGTTTGCAAGTGCTGACCGGCTACAGAGATAGAGAGAGAGAGAGAGAGACAGATTGGGATCAAGAGAGAGAGAGCGAGAGGGACAGAGAGGTAGAGGGAGAGCGAGCTAATCGATAAGAGGGAGACGTGGATAGCACTGTGGAAAAGAGAGAGGGCGAAGCGAGGCTTAATTAACATGACCAACTTTGGCCTGAACACAATGCTCGCAATTTGGGGACAAACGTGGAAGGCGGCAAGCGGAAAACGGAAATGCCGGAAAGTGGGGAGAACGAATTGCCTGGAAAAACGTAACTTTCGGAGAAACAGAGCGAGCGAACGAAAGAGAGAGAAAGAAAGAGACTTCCATTTCGGATTGCAGGCCAACCTGTGTGTGTGTTATGTTCTTTCTTTTAAAAGTTTAATTAGTTGGGAACAATTTGTGGTGTTTCCGGTAAATTTCGTTTTTTTGAACTTTATTTCGAAATCTTTAATTTGGAAAATATAATAAGAACCAAAAGAGCTGCTTTCTCAAGGTAGAGTTACAATTCGTGGAACTATATAGTAAGAGTTAGGAAGTGCTTTCAAGGCATAATCAATTTTAATATTCATATATTCAACAAATACAATATAAAGGGCAATATTTAATGAAAGAATATAAAATGTTAACAGATAGATAAGCCTTGGAAACTATTAAAAATCGGAATTATTTACTTAACAAATATTACGAGACATATTACCATGAAATGAGTAATTTGTTAATGAAATAAATCAAAATATAAGTGTAAATTCTTTAAACTTTAAAAACTTTTGCTTGCCCATCTTATTGGAATAATTTTGGCGGGAAATATTTCGTATATCAAAAGATTAACTTGCTTGAAACTTTCCAATTCTTAACCAATTCGTAGCTTATATTTATTTATTAACCAACTAAACAAACATTACAAGAAAAACATAAAAAAAATATATAAAAAACAAACACACACACATACACACATATGGACATATAGCAGCTTGGCGTTGCAAAACAAACTGAAATCGAGAAACCGAAAATCTCCAAACGAAATGCAAACGGCGTTTAATTAACACACACACAGCCAGCTCTCACGCACAGCGTTTACACTGTCCGTGAGCCGACTTCCAGTGAGAAAAGAGAAAACACCATCGGCCGGCGGCGAGTGCGAGCGAAATGGCTTGCTCGTTACCCCTCTCCATTGGAAGTTCGTGCGGCTAGAGCGGGACAACTGACGTGGCCATTTCGCCGTATGCCATCCCCCTTGCGCTCACAAAGATGGCGCTGCGGCCGCTGCGACAGCGACGTTGACAGAATTTTTGTTGCTACAGCCACGTGTGTGGGAGCGAACTGCGACGCCGGCAGCGACGTGGCGGGCAACGTCAACGCCAACGCCGACGCTGACGCGACGCTTTTGCTGGCGTGCAGTTCGCTTTTCAATTTCAGTTAGTTTTCGAACGCCGCAGCGTTCGGGTTAAAAAATTATTAGAATCCAGAAACTCACACATTTAATAACAATAACAAGTAATAGCAGTCGACGACGACGACAACAACAACAGCAACGAGAGCAAGAGCAAAAACAAAAACACGCAAAGAAGGCAATAGCAAAAAGCAAACCGTAAACCGAAAGCCACCAAAGTGCGTGAAGTGAACGTTTTTTTCCAGTGTGCGTTCGCGTCTCTGTGTGTGTGTTTGTGGGTGTTTGGGTGCATGGGTGTGTGTGTGTGTGTGTGTAGTCGCTGCCAGTGATGCTGCTGCTGCAATGAAAGTGCAATAAGTAACTTGGAACTTGGAAAGAAACGCGGCTAGAACACTGGAACTCTCTCGACTTTTAGTGTGACCCTAAGAAAGCCGTCGGCAAACAAAATGCAGGCCACCAAAATGCGAACGCCGTTCGCCATCCAGGAAATACTCGGCCTGGGCGCCTATCAGCAGCAGAGCGGCGCCAATGTTGGTGGCAATGCCACGCCCTCGGAGGCGCCGCCCTCACCGGCGGCCACACCACCGCCGCCGGCCACTACGCCCCTAAATCTAAATCATCCAACGATCGCCGCTGCCGCAGCCGTTGCCGCCGGACAGCAACGGGAACGGGAACGGGAACGTGAGCAATTGGAGGGATTGCGCGACTCGCGATCCTTATCGCCCGATGTGACCAGACTCTCGGCCGCAGCAGCTGCTGCGGCTGCTGCAGCCGCCCACTGTCAGCTGCCCGTCTTCAATCCGGCCAATTTTTATGCCGCCGCCGGCTATGCGGCCGCCGCGGATCCAGGCAATGCCGCTGCCGCCCATCATCATCACATGACCACGCTGGCGGCGGCCGCCTATCTGAGGGGCTTCCTGCCGCCCGGCTTCAGTACGCCGCATGAGTTCCGGGGTCACTTTCAGCAGCACTTTGGCGCCCAGTTTGCAGGTGAGTCCCCGAGAACCGAGAACGCGTGAACCGGTGACCTTTGCCCCGTGATCAGATCAGGAACTGTCTTACAAATAGAAAGTATGCTACTTGGCAAAGGATCTCAGGCTGTGAATCAGTTACTTAACTTTAACTTTATTGTTCTTAAAAAATTCCTCTTTTTGCTTATACATTTGGTGAATTTATTTACGAAGTTAATAGCCTGACTGTATAAATAAATGTCTTAAGAACTTCTATAGGCTTTCAGATTTGTATATCCAAGTACATTCTTAAAGATCCTTAGAAATATTCAAGCTTAAAGCTAGAATAACCTTCATTTTCAATACAAAGAGAGTTAGAGTAGAAAAACCAATATAAAATTGAAATATAGATAATTTACAATATGAATAACTTAAATTACTTAATTACTTAAGTACTTTAATCATTTAGCTGAAAAGTTTTTAAAACCAAGTTGAATTTAATCAATTTCCGCATTAGAAACGGAAATATATAAGATATATATCAACTATTCGATTTATATAATTGCCTTGCTTTCAAAAGAGACATTTCTAAATTGAAATAATATAATAATATATAATATATTACATGTTAAAACAGTATCCGATTATATTTTATTATTTTATTTCTATTATTTATCCATTATTTTATTTCATTATAAGTATTATATATATTATGTTTATATTATATATTATATATTCAATAGATTACCTCATCAGAAATTTGTACAATGATATAATATTACAAATTATATTTATACAGCCTATTTAACCAAATCCTAAAAGAAATACATGTTGTATAATATTTAAAATGTGACGCAATGAAAACACAATTGGCATCGGGTTTTTCAGAATATTATATTGTATATGTCTTATATAGATTAAGTTACGTTTCGTATAAAAGAATCCATATTTAAGGTGTTTAAATATCTTGATATTTGCAAGCACATTCTTTCAAGATCTTTAGCTGTTCTTAAATGTTAACTTAGCCAGCTATATATTCATTCCTGCCTTATCTAAACTCCCATTGTCTACAAATATGAAATCGTGAGTCTTAAAAACATATTCCACGTGCACTTTGCAAGTGAGTTGCTTCGAATGGGGCGTTACAAAGGCAAAAAAAAAAAAATAATAAATAAAACAGGAGGCTAATTACTGGAGGGGAGAGCTGTATAAAGGACCCTCTCTTTGTTGCATCTGCTGAACGGGTGCAGCCAAGTGGCAACCGCATCTGTCTCCGTATTCTCCACATATTCATATTTCGCTTTATTTTTTTTTTTTTGTATAATCTGTAGAGCGATTCCTTCAGACACAGCTTTCCTGGGTCCTGGGTCCTGTGTCCTGTGCCCACCCGTAGGCGCAACTAATAAGCTCAAAGGGGTTGAGTTGAGCAATTGAGTTGCGTCCTCTCATCGGAGTTAAAACAATGAAACGACACGATTAAGCACACGGCACAAGGGAGGGTTGGCGGGTCCGAGCTTATTAATAACACTCGAACACTGCCAGAAAAAATAGCACCAAACAAATTAAGATGAAATTCGAAACAAGAGGAACTTTTACTTGCCATTTAAAATCATCTATAAAGCTGTTTATATTGTAAAATGTATTAAAAGCTAACTAAATGTTCGGTTTCTTTCATTTCAAATACTTTATTGGGTTTTACTTTATTTTTAGGGCTTCAAAAAATAGCTAAATTTATTAATTTCAGAATAATAACTAATTCTCATTTGTTATAATAATTAAATATGGTTCTAAGTAATTTTTACCATTCATTTTTAATTCCCTTCTGGACACGAAATAGCTTACATTGTAAACTATAACTCCCTAACTCAGCTTGTAAATTCCCAAGCCTTTAAGAGTATATATTCCTTGGAATTTTTGCATTTTATTAATTGCATAAATCATGCTTTAAACCTAAATTAATATTTCGCTCAGTGAGCGCCCAGACAGTAGGAGGAAAGGGATGTATAAAGGGGCGCGGCGGCAGCCGTCCTGTCAGCAAAGTGTGAAATCTCACACACACACACACACTTCACTCGGGGCACGATTTCAGTGGCTGTGTGTCTGTGTGTGTGTATCGCTAATTAAGCGCATAATTTTCAGTGAAATTAGCAAACTCCACTTGGCACGAGCATCCATTAAAAAATACGATAGCCAGTGGAGCTGCCACGGAAAGATATTAAAAGCTAAAGCAATTATAAACCTCATGGTTTCAATTGGAAACTGAACATTACTTGATATATATTTCAAGTAAAATATTTCTTTAAATTTTAGTTCAATCCGTAAAGACTCCCATTATTGTATTATATTATTTTGCCATTTCCTTTTTAAGATCATGAGTGTGTAGTCAAGTATTCTAAGCCCCATCTTAAGTTGTTTATTTTGTGGCAATATTATTCTTGATGTGTTATTTTCACACACATGTCGTCGTCTTGTAGATCTCAATTTCCCAGCCCAAATGGCCACGCCCCCTCCCTATCCCGCACACACAATTTTTACCTGAATTGCCCATCTCTTTTCCGCACATTTGCCGCACAACGTCGCGCAGATACAATTGTATCCGAGAGTTACACGCACTTAATTTGTTAAATTTTCACACTTTACATCTGTTTATTTGTCGTCATTCCCCGTTGTGTGGTTTTTCGGTTCTTCGTTTCGGTTCGGTTCGGTTTCTTCGTTTGTCATTCAGTCATTCCGCCATTGTCATTGTCACTGTTGACCTTTCCGGGAGCTGTTGCCAGCCACTTGGTCTTTATCTGGGTCCTACACTGGCTGAAATCTTTGCGAAATTCGCATTAACAAGTTATTATGAATATGCATAGAATAAATGGGATTTTCTTGTATTTTTTAATATATATTTTCACCTAACTATTAGTTTACTAAATGCTATTTGAAATCCTACATCTTCTGAGCCTTCTTGATTCGCGTAAGGTCTTTTCTCTCTCTGCACACTTGGGCATCTTTTGCTACTCCTATTTCAAGAGCGTGTTCTTGTTAGTCATGCCCATGCCCATCCCTGTCTATTTGCCGAAGGTCCGTTCGCACTTTGTTTGCACAACAACAGCAGGAGCAGGAGCAGGAGTAGGAGCAGGAACAGCAGCAGCCCGGGGCTCTCTCTTACTCGGGCTAGCTCCTGTGAGCTGTAAAAAAGGCAACAAGCCGCGTCCTTTTTGCCCCTTGGTTGATCCTGGATCTCGGGGACAAGGGAGGCGTTAGTTTTCGAGGCAAATTGTGTACAAAATAAATCGACTCGAGTGGTTAACCGCAGCTGGGACAGCAGCCTTTCAATATTCTTTTTCTTGAGGAAAATTGCTACTTTGCCGCTGTGGCTTCGCTGCAACGTTGTTAGCCTTAATTTGAGTGGCCATTGAGGAGAGTCGTCTCCTTTTCAACTCGGCTCTAATAAATATTTACACGGGACATCTCTTCAGATCCTTGGCGTATGTTGTGTCCTTTTCTATCCGTTTCGCTGGCTTCGTTGTAAACTATTTTGCTTTCTTTTCTTTTCTTTTTTTAACTCCGCTAGGTTGTTGTCTCTTCTGGCCCTTTATTTTTTTGTGTTTTATTTTTCTTCACACATCTGGGTGAGTTGTTTTTTCTCGCCTTGTGAGCCATTTCGTTGTCAGCGCCTCCTTTTCTTGGCCATCTTGGCCATTGTTATGGTTGTTGGGCAATTTTTTCCCCAGTGCGCTCTGCAAAGTGGATTTTGTCTTAATGGCAAATAATTGCAGACAAATTGGTTTCCCTAATTGGGTTTCCCTTCAAAAAAATAAAATAAAATAGATGAAATTACAGCGGTGAGAATATGTTTAGCCTCAATTTTGATTGATAAAGAACTATGTCAATTGAATTAAATCGTTTAAAGGTTGAGTTTAGTCACAAATAGAGTTCAGAACTTGAACTAGACACTCAGGCGAGGTATTTGTGTTTTAATACCTTTCTCTCTTAATTACAATTCTTATTTACAATCACTTATTACTTTGCTTATGTGCAATTCCTATTTATTTCTTATTTACAAGTATCCTTCCTATTGTATTAGTACAAAGTTAATTATACATTTAATTCCCTTTTAATCCCCACTAAAAAATTAATACCTCCCCGCGCGTGTCCATTTCCTGAACTGAAAATCAATCGCACCAATTTCGTAAAGCCATCAAATAATTACCACCACAAAAAAAGGGAAATACAAAAAAAAAAGAAATAAAGAAAACCTCAAAAAATAGCAGCGCCTGCGATTATAATCTGAAGAGTTCCCACCCCCCAAAAAAATAAAGAAATTTAACGAAGAATAAGGAACAGGAGCAGGAGTGCCTGAGATATTTGCGATATTATTGTGAAGCAGCCAGGACGCACTTCCGATACAAAATCCTCGCACATTTCCTGCCACACCAAAGCGACAATGGAAATTCGATAGTTTTTCGCACATTTTTCCCCAAAACAAATGAAAGGAAAACTGGAGAGGGGAAAGAAAAACTGGTAATTGCTATATCAAGTGTTAATTATGTGACAATGAGTCGGTCAAAAAGTAAGAAGAAAATGAAACGGAAGGGAAAATAGAGCTGCAGCCCACGAGAAGCTATTATTTTCCAAATAATTTTTTAATTAGAAAACTACAAGTTTGGGTTTCAACGAAAAGACACCAGAAACAAAAAAAATAGGCAACGACGAAACGAAAACAAATATAGACGAATGCATGATGATGATGATGATGATACTCGTTGTGGTTTTTCCCAAAAAATAAGCAACTTCCAGCGAAGTGCAACCGAACTGCAAGTGGCCCCGCTGGATAAACAGAGAGCCAGAAAATTGATGACAACAAGTGGCAGGCATTGAAAGGAGTCCGGAGTAGGAGTCAGAGTCAGAGTCGGAGTCGGAGTCGAAGTCGATGTTGGACCTACCTCCATCTCCTTCGGGCTAGAAATTTTACCAGCTGCATGATCAGCCAAATGCACCTCATCTCTCATCCACTTCAGGCGGCCCTGCAGTTGCAATCGTCGTCATTTTCCTAGGAAGCACTCGAGGGCGGCGTGTAAACACAACTTGCACACAGATTTTCCAGCCTTTGACTGCTCGAAGAGTTCGAGTCGAAGTCCGAGTCCGAGTCTGAGTCCGAGACCGAGTCCCTCTCCTCAGATGATGGAGCTGAAGCTAGCCTGGAGGAGTATAAGCCATAAAACCTACAAGGCTAGTCAGCGCATCAGGCGCAGCCCTTGGCCCGTTAAGTGGCTTTGTTCGCCAGTTTAACTCTAAAGTCTCTCCCCTCCCTGCCTTCACTGCCTGGTTTCGAGGATTTTCTGCATGATTTTGCAGTTAAGCCCCCACTCTTTCTCAGAGGGCAAACAGCATTCAGCATTCAGCATTCAGCATTTGGGGCCAAGTGGCATTCGGGAAAAAGTGCATTGGATTGGCGACCGACGACGACGGACAATAACATGATGATGGACAACTTTTTATACGCCAGTCAGACGAAATTCACAAATCCAACACAGAAACTGAAAGAGTAGGGCCAATAAGGATGGCCCTGAGAATGGGAATCTGATTCATTAGAATGTTGCCATGGGAAAGTATTTGATGGAATGCTTGGGAATTGACAGAGAATAATCCTATGATATCTTGAGTATCTTAAGTAACTCTGCGAACTGTAATATAGGTATATTTTGGGTACAAATACTATAAATAAATAACTTTAGCTATTGCTATTATCATCGGCATAATTAATATACTTTTATTATATTTATATTAATATTTTTTAAAGGAAAAATACAAGCATTAGGCTTGCTTAAGGAATATGTAACTCTTCCCTCATCAGTACCATTCTCATCGACTTTAACCTGATTTAACAACCTCGAATATAGAGTAAATACCTCTCTTGGCTTTCTCGCAAGTCAGGGCCTTGGGCACCACTGCCACATAATATTCCTTTGAATTTATCTTTGTAAAACGGGAGAAATATCGAAATTTCGATTTCGATTTTCCCATCATCATACGCAATTACCCTAGGCAAACAGTTTTGCCCACTTAAAGTGTCCATAATCAAGTGACAAATTAAAAAGAAAAAAACCTAAAGGGAGTACAGGAGCAAGGACTTCTAGGACTTCTCACTCAAAATAAGCAAATACGCACTTGCGGCATTTTTACAGGGCGTTGTGTGCAACGCAAATTGAATATTAAACGTGTTAATCCATTTTATTACCCAGCCAGGCCAGGAAGGTCCTTGGTCCTTGGTCCTTGGTGCTTGGTCCTTGTTTTATTTGCCGATCTTAACCGAAGCGAGGGTGTTGCGTTGCGTGTGTTTTTGTTGCCTTTAAAAGGCGTTTGACTTTTTATTAATTTCCCTGTTGACAGCAATTTGCAACGCCGCACGAATTTGTTACCACCAAAAAACACACACACTCACACACAACACATACACTCATGTGTGTGTGTGTGCGAGGGGGATGGGATTGGTTGGCTTGGCTTGGTTTGGTTTGGTTTCCTTTAGGATGTGGGGTGTCCCGTTCCCTTCGACAGACCGAAACGGCCGGAAAAACTTCCGCATGTGTTGATGGGTTAATAAATATTTGAGCACACCCTTTAACACCCTGCCACTGCCACTGTGTGTGCATCTGTGTGTGTGTATTTTTATATTTACCGCTATTTCCGCACAGCATTTACAGTGTTGTAAAACGTTGCCAGCTGCCGAAATGGACAGACCACAAAAGGGTTGGTTTGGTCGGTCGTTTGGCACTTTTTGGCTGTTTGGTTACGAGTTTAGTTGCCCATTTAAATGGAACAACGTTCCAGCCATCTCCTAAAGGATAACGGCACCCAGTCCCCCGGCCCGGCCCGGTCCTGTCCGTTTTATGGCCAAATGAATTTTACAAAAGTGAAACATACAATTTGGCTTGGTTTCTGATTCCGCAAAAACTTGTTCCTTTCGCCTGTCCTCCATTACAACCACAGTAACTCTTAGCAAAAAAAAAAATAAAATAAAAACAAAACTTGGGGAAAATGGCTTGCTGAAATGTTAACCACAATTTGGCTGTGGGAGTTACGGTTATTGGTATTGATTACCTCGAAAAAGATATAGAATTTGCAGCTTACAAAATATAAAAAATGAAGCCTCATTGAAATCATTAAAAAGATGTCGAGATATATAAATAAAAGTTCTCAAAACACACTTATTTCAAATACTTTCTGTGGTATTTCTAAAGTTCTCACGTGTTCATGATAATAAACTTAGTTTTGAAATGAATTTCCAACCAAAACACTTTGAATGAATCTTAAAGTTGGTTTAAAACAAAACGCTAAACACATCAAATTATTTAAATTAATGGAAAATATTAGGAAAACGGAAGCTGAAGATTTAATAAGCCTCAGGTTCTTAAATTTCATTTTATTTTCCCATTTATATGATCGTTTTTGTTGGCTGATTTAATTCGCATAATTGGAGATGCGAAAAATACAATTGTTTCGCTTTTACCAAACAAGCCTCATCACTTTACTAATTACTGTTAATCAACACGGGATGCTTCAACATTTCCACTGATTTTGTTTCAATTTCCATCACGAAATTTTCAATTTGAAATATGACTTAAAGTTAAACATTAGTTAAACACCAAAATAGAGATAAATAGCCTCGATTTGGGGGCACCATTTTCGCAGACAACCAACTATACATCGAACTATATATATATGTACCAGTGCTGGCAGAATTTCATTAGCTAATAGCCACCTCTAGTCGAGCCACGCCCACTTTGGTCGACAACAACAAGAACAACACCAAGAACAGAAGCCAACTGAACGCGAAATAATGTCTAATTATAAGGAAAGCTATGGTCGGGCGAAGGGGGGAAAAGAAAAGCGTTTTGTGCGCAGCAGCGGTAGAGGAAATCGCAGGAAAAGAGAGGGGAAAAGCACCTGCCTGCCGCCTGCTTCGCGCTCAAGTGTCTCGGGCGTATAAATAAATTAAAAGCGGAAGAATGCAAAGCGAAACGGCGAAGAAGCGCTTTTCGAGAGGGAAAAACTGCGAAAGGAAAGGAAAAATCGCACTAACTACCCAATTATTTCATTCAGGCTTCACTGCTCTCCGCCAGAAACGGAAAGCTTTCAAACAGCACAACACAACACAGCACACACACAGCTAAGCAACAACAACAACAACAACAGTCAGGAGGAGGAAAATGGCAGAAGAAAATCAGCTTGAAAATCGAAATACAATACACAACAACAATGCGTCAAGTGGTTGGATTGGGGCTGGGGTTTTCTGGGCTGAGGGTTGGGTGGGGAAACTGCAGGGAAATTCGTTGTCGTCGTCGTCGTTGTCGGGGGGGTTTTTCAAGGCGAGTAAGCAAATTTAAGCACAGTACAGAAAATCAATGGCTGCAAAGCTAACAAAAAACAAAGAAAAAAAGGAAAAATACAAACAGAAGCAGCAGGCAAATTGGAAAATAAGCGTAACACAAAACCGTAACCGGGGAAAAGCCCGCGGCTCCACAACACCCAGCCATCTTCCTCCAGTCCCCCCTTTTTTCCCCAGTCGCAGCGCTTTTCCTTTTCAATTGTCATCGCCTGATTGTTGCTTTTGCCTTTGCCCGGGAAAAACTAAAACAAAAAAATGCAGTCTGAGTTGTTTTTTAAGCCAAGATAGATTTAGGGTTTATAGAACAGTTTGTTATTTTTAAAGAAATGTTCTTAAAATATATAGAAAGTTCCTCTTGATGTATGCTGGATTTAAATAATATATTCAAATAAATTTAATAACAAATCTATGGAATATGAATTATTTCCTCCTTCTATATTCCTCATTTCCTCGCAAACTTCACCTATACTTTCCCCTAACACGCCTACTAACATCGAACCCTAACAAGCACGTGCTTGATCACGCAAAAGCCACTGTTTAATAATACTAATGCTTATACTTATATTTATTATATGTCCAAATTAAAGCTTTATTATAATTTCTTCTATAAACAATTGAGATTTTCTTTAAATTCCTTTTTTGGGTTTTAAAGTAAAAAACTTTCATCTGTCTGTCTCACTCCCACAGCAGCTCTCACACACACACGCACCATTCGCCATCTTGGAAAAACAACGCCTTTTCGTATTTATTACAACGACAAAGGCAAGGGCAATGGGGAAAAGCAATAGCAATAGCAGCGCAAATCGAGTTAACGAGCTAACTGCGGGACGTCCACTCGCCCGCACTTAACACCACCCCCAGACAGCCACCCACTGGTGGAAACCCCACCGAAAATGTTGTGTCTTTCAACCACCGCCATCCAGGAAAATTGGGAGACAAGCCGAAAAAGCAACCCCAAAAACAAAAGGCAAGGCGTGCTCCGTTGTGTAACAACTAACAAGTTGGGCCCAGCAAAAAAAAAAAAGAAAACCACCCACTGAGAATAGCCTTGCCTCGCCTCCTTGCCTTTTTGCCTCCCTGCCTTGCCTCCCTGCCTTGCCTTGCCATTTTCCTTTTGCCACTTTGCTTCTTCAACTTATTTACGTCTCCATTACAAATAATTGCGCGTCATATTGGCTCAGCTCTATACTTAGCTCTCGTCTTTCGCACAGAACGAGCTGGGCCAACCCCCAGCAGCCCCATAACCACCCCCAACTTGGCGCGAATAAATACGCTTTTCATTTCGGGACCACCCAAAATACAAGAAAAAAAAAGAATACAGCAAAAACGAGAGAGGAAAAAAAATACCCCAACGGTTGTCCCCATTTTTCCGCCTAGACAACCCACCAACCACCTTGGCACCCCCCTCGTACCCGTAAGCACCGCCCTGTGTAAGTGTAAGTAGTAAATACACTTGAGTATTATTAACGTAAATGCAAAATTGCCAATTTCGAGTGTATTTCCTGTCAACAGAAATTTTCTTCTTCCCTCGCCAGCAGCGGCGGTGAAAATAAAATTAAAAGCAAAAAAAAAAATATATATATATATATGTATGTAGGAGGAGAGGAGGAAAAATAAATCGTAGATAAGGGGTAAGCGACGGAGTGGAGGTTTTTTATTTTTTAGGTTGCCTAAGGGGGGCGTCGGTTTCCGTTTGCTTCATCTGCTCCTTACCCGCGTGGCCCATCCACTAAATCGTTTGGCTACGCAATGGATGCACTCGAAAAAAAAATATATATAAATTATATCCAAAAGAAAAGTGGGGAAAATGCGCCCCGACTATGTAGAAAATACTAACAGTTCTGTTGCAAAATATGTTGCATACCTAAAATGAGAATTTGCTCCACTAAAACTATAAGTAAAATGAGAAGTTTCTTGCAAAATTCACTCATTATTAAGTTGCTTAACATTTCCCGTATTATTTCCAAATTTCGAACAGTGTAATAGCTGTAGGAAGAGGCCCAGGACGAGGCATAGATCCAAGTCCTGGGCCTGTGGAGTACTTTACTCCCGATGGTGGTGGTGCCTGGCAATGGCGGTGGTTGGTTGGTTGGCTTTTATTAATATGTCTGGCAATTTCAATTTGACTTTATTGGTAATTTTACATTTCGTCTGTGGACGTTGGCGGGGGGTCCTAGTCCTCGTCTTCGTCCTTTACGGGTTTTGGTTTAGAGACTGAGCTCAGCTATTGCTACTCTGCTACTTGGACGTCTGCCCATTTATCAGGAAGAGTTGCAGGGAGCAGGCAGGAAACATAAATCTAACTCACTCAATGGGGATAGGTTACTAGCAAATTGTGAGGGAAAATCCCCAGGACCAGCGCAGGCAGAAATTAAAAACAATAAATAGCAATAAGCCTTGCAGTTTAAGGAGTTTACTGAAAGGGAAGTCAAGTCTTTGAATATTATACTCAGTCTTAAGCTCACCGTTTAACCAAGTTCTCCTAGTTGTATTCTGGCAAACTCCCAGTAATTATTGGCAATTAAATTCCACTGCCAGGTAACAAATAGAAATAATCGAAACCCACAAAACCAATAACCAACAAATTGGCATATTATCGTGACCGCTTCGTTGGGCAGTTAATGAAATTCATGGAATGCCGCACAAAACAAAAGCCATTCGATCAAAATATTGCTTAATTGAACAATTAATAGAGCCACAATGGCAAGGAAGCAGGCAGGCCAATGTCCAAGGATCTCCATCCCAGGTCCAGTACACAAAGGACTCGGCAAGGCCCAAGGCTCACTCGTATACATTTCACCCCAAAAAAAAGACAGCAGAAAGAAACTACCGAGTGTACATATCAAATTAATTTAGGTGGAAAACGAGGAGAGAGTGTGAGAGGAAAACCCAGCGAAATGGGAATGAAAATGGATGAGGAAAATGGCAAAAATGCTTGAACGAGAGGTGGAAAGGTGGAAAGGCCCCCTTTCTTCTTGCTTCTGCTACTGCAGAAAATATCGCATGACGGAAAATCAAGCAACTCATGCCCCGATTGACTTACCCGACCAGCAAATTAAATTAGTTGACGAACCGAACAGAACTCAGAACTGAGCTGAAGTCGAGCTGGACCAGCCACGAGAGCTGTACACTAACAAAAAAAATTTATAACTTACAAAATACATTTACAAAATGGAAGAGATTATTCTTTAAAAATCTCCCCAACTAATGATTATTATTTCTAATTTCTAACTTGCTACATTAAAAGCTAAGAAGAAATATGAAAGCTGCCTCTGTAAGAACTTAATTTTTTGTATATTTCATTATAAATATCTTTAAAATATTCTTGCTAATTTTTTAAAATAGATTTCTTACAAGTTCTTTCAAATATCTCCATAAATATAGGTTTAAATTCATCTGAACTTTGACCGAATTCGCTAATTAAATACCTTTTCTTTTTACGATTTTGTTGTTTAAAAAGTACTGTCCATTTTTGCGCAGTGTAGACGACATCGATAGCTGGCCAAAGTGGCTGACCACTCTCTCTCTCTCCCTCTCCCCGCTTCAATCATCGTTCTCCGATATATATTTATATACATATATACCTATGTTAGGCATTATAATGGCTATTTATAAGTGTGCGAGTGCTTTTAAAGCAGTTTTTCGAGGGTCTGACTTTGGTTGAGTCAATCTGTACACGTCTATATGTATATATATATAGTCTGGCATAGTGAGGGCTTGAAGGGCGGTAGCTGGGGAGATTGGTCAGCTGTCGTTCGCTGACCAGCTAATTGTTAATTGATGTGTGTCTAATTATGCCGCCAAAGTAGCCAGGCAATAAAAGCAACGCTCAACCACTCGCTCATGGCACATGTACTTCTCGAGCTATGTAAACATATATATATAGACATATATACAGATCTGAATAGGATGCGTAGGGCCGAATTAGTTTGCTATGGCATGTGCCTAATTTATTGGAAAGTTGACCAGAGTTTCATTTGATGATGATGATGATGGTGTGTGGGGAAAAGTGCCTTTGATTTAAGTGGTCATCTAATGACGAGGCTTTAATAAACAATCAACTTAATTAAAGCAATTATCTGTGCATTGTGTAGTAATATAAATATTAAAAATAATAATTGAAATAATAATATTGATGAGACTAGGATAACTCTTTGCTGATTGCGTTTAGAAAGCAGTGGGTCGCTGAACTCGAACTTGGGAATTTTAAACGCTAAAGTATTTCAGGTAATTCTTTGTAATTTAGTTGGTTTCTTAACGAAGTCAACTGATTACTGCTTAAGTTATTAATAATTTATATTAAAGTAAACACTTTTAAGATAACTACATCCTTAAACTCATTTTTCTTTACAAATATTAAAGCAGGTAATTATTAAATCAGATATTCCTACTCTTATAGGCCTTGCTGGCGTCTAGTAGAGTTCTTCCCTTAAAATCCCTTATTAAATTCTACTTAATAAGACAATGTAATCGGATCGTAGACTAATAGATACATATTGGTCAAATTAGGTGGCCGGAAACCAAGCAGCCAACCGTGAGGGGAATTATCGTTATTATCCTCAAGGATCGGTACTCACAATAGAACGCCCTGTGCCAACATGCCTAAGCCGATTCCCGTTTAATTTGAGACCAAAAAAAGGGCTAAACCACTTAACACCCTAACACCCTAATTGTCAAAACAAAGCCAGCACACGAAACCGACATTCGTCCTTTTTTTTCCTTCTCCTTCTCCTTTCTCCAAAGGAGCTGCTGGGCCAAAGGAAAACATTTGTTTGTTGGTCTTGAACTCGAGGCTGAGTGAGTGAGTGTGTGTGTGTGTTGCTATTTTCTCGATTTTCTGGGAAGGTGCAAACATGGAAACATGGGTTAACCCTTCGCTGACATTTGAATAAGAATCCCGGCAACTTGTCAAAATCTGCGCGACATTCAATTGAATGGGCTTGAAGGATGGAACATGGAACAATTTTCCAGCTGCCGGCTTTATCGTGTGCGAAAAATCAACTTTTTATTGCGACGGTGGTGGCAGGAGCAGATCGAATATCTTCTCTGTCCTAGCCATTGTCTGCCATTTAAAAGGAAATAGGATTGCCACAGCACAAGGACTGGGATTAGGTTAGGGATTTGTGTACGGATCGGGGGCAACAACACACTACGACGACATGTGTTCAGCGAGCGCCAGGAATTCTAGCTGAGTGTGGCGCCCCAAAAAAGGGTCAAAAACCTGTTCTAAATTATCTAAACTTAATGTCAA
Organism: Drosophila kanapiae; assembly: GCA_008042475.1. Lineage (NCBI taxonomy): Eukaryota > Metazoa > Arthropoda > Insecta > Diptera > Drosophilidae > Drosophila > Drosophila kanapiae. Next base: position 105,790 of record VNJM01002562.1, on the reverse strand, counting down.
CTAAACAGTCCAAATAATAACTTTAATTTAAAGTAAGTTTTAGGAATGATAAGTATTTAAATACCTTTGGTATATAGGCATTTTCTGGACCCCCTTTATAATAATCTTAACTACGTTTCTGACCAAAAATCACATTAAACTGATTGTTATCCCTTTTTTTTCCCGCAGAACAAGCGGCCGCACGTGGTCAGGAGTACGCCAGCAGCCTGGCCAATGCCAGTGGCGATGAGCAGTCGCCCAGCAAGAATAGCAACTCATCATCGGGCAATGGGAATGGCACGGGATCGGGCAATGGAGGTGGATCGGGAGCCAACCAGGTGGCTAGCAATGGTTTGAGTCACCTGGGCTCACCCACAACGAGTAATGGTGGCGGTGCTGGCGGATCTGGACCAGCTGGCTCTGGTTCGGGCTCGGGGGCAGGTACCAGCGCCTCTGGTTCCGGGGGCAGCAGCTCCTCCGCCTCCGGCAATGGTGGCAGCAGCTCGGCCAATCGCTCCTCGCCCGCCGGTCCGCATCATTCGGCTGCTTTGGCCGCCCATCAGCATGCAGCGGCTGCTGCGGCCGCCGCTCATCATCATGCCGCTGCCGCGGCTGCCGCCCATCATGCCCATCATGCCCACGCCCAGGCACATGCCCATGCCCATGCTCACGTGCATGCCCATGCCGCCCACGCTGCCCATGCCCATGTCCATCATGCCGAGGCGGCGGCATTCCTTGGCGCCGCCGGTGCAGCTGGTGGCAATCCCAGTGGCCTCTTGGGCGCCCATGGCGGTGATGTACTCGTCGGTCCCGGCGGAACGGGTCCCGGCGGCAAGAAGAAGAACAAGCGAAGGCATGGCAGGACGATCTTTACCAGCAGCCAGCTGGAGGAGCTGGAGAAGGCCTTCAAGGAGGCACACTATCCGGATGTGAGCGCCAGGGAGCTGTTGTCGATGAAAACCGGACTGGCCGAGGATCGAATTCAGGTAATTACGAATGACAAATATACACAGGCAACGGGAGAATCGAATTCTAAGAATACAGAGCCCTCAGCCTGGCTAAATATTAAAGATTTCTATAATCATAAATGACTTAGTAACATCTTATATCCAGCGTCGTAATAATTTCAGTTTAAACCCTATGAAAGGTTGCATAATTATACAAAGATTAAGTATTGTTTTCAACCAATCATTTCATCAGGCAAACGCTAAAGATGCAAGCTTAAAAACACTCCAAAAGGACACTTTCCCTAACTTCGATCTGACTTCTCACTACTTCTCCAAATTGATTGTTTTGAGGATTTATAAACCCCAAAGAAGCTTCTGCCGCTCCTTGATTGACATCTGTGTAAATCAAGTTCTCCATTTTGGAATGCGACTTTGGGGTTCCATTTTATGGAGAAACTGGAAAGCGGGGAGTCTGGGGGTCCCCGAGTCCATCACGTAGCAATGCAGAATCGGACTGAGGGTGCGCGGTTTTCCTTTTTAGCCTTTCTGCCATTTTATGGCTGTATTTTTTTATGGCCGCACTCGTAAAGATTGCAATCAAAGGCGTCTTCGATTCGAGGGGAGCCTGCCTTATTTCGTCCCCCCTAAAAGAATAAAAACAGGGGTTCTTGTTCTAAACCCCATTCCCCACTGTGGAAATGGGGAGTGAAAATGGCACTGCTGTTGTACGGCGTAGGGCCACACTTGGCAAGTGTTGCCACACGTAATGAGGCCTCCGCTGATTACATAATTACGAGTGCACACAATCGCAATTGCAACGTCCAAGTAGCGAAACAAAAACGGAAACAGAAGTAAGAAAACGTGGCAAGCGGCACTCGCCGACACTCCAAAAAAATACACAAAAAAAATCCTCAAAAAAAAAACGAAACTCACAAAAAGTAAAAAGAAGTAAATTCAATACAGAGCCGAAGAGCAGTCGAGGTGTGAGCCTCAAAATTGCAAATTAAACTTTTCAAATAGCTCGTTACGATGAAAGCCATCATCGCTGAAGGCGTTAATAAGGGCCACAGTGAAATTTCAACATAATATCATCTCTACTTAAGGGGATTTCATAGGCTGCATTAATTCAGATTAATAATATCCTATTATTCATATTTATATATCACTTTACTTATTTTAATATCCAATTGCACTTTGTAATTTCCTATTACTAAAAATTTCAATGAGTTTTTTTTTAAATGTGCGATAAATTGCAAAGTTTTGAAAAGACATCGATAGCCAGCATAAAGCGATTAGAAATATAAATAGATAAGACTATTAAAAACGGTAATATTGTATTGCTAATAATGTGGAATATAAGTAACTAATTATTACTGATGAGCTTAATGAGTTTAAATTAAATTAAATGAATTAATAAGTGCAAAAATAATTGTACGTTTGTATGTATATCGATACACGTTTTGTAAAAACATCGATAAGCTACGTAAAGCGATAAGAAATGGGAAATGTATGTTAAAATTGTGTGATATCCTTTTGGATTATTTATCTTATTAATTTGGAAAATCATTCTTTACAATTACATAAAAAAAACATCAACAATTAAATATATAAAAATTAGTTTCTGCGTTTAGGGATTATAATATTAAAAGCTGTAAGCACTCAAAAGAGCTATCTTTAGAAATTTTTCTTTCAAGTTAAGTTAAAAAGTTGTAGCTTTGAAAATGTATCAATGATATATTAATTGCTTTACTACAAAATTATATAGGAACGACATTTAATAGTATTTTCAACGAATTATTATAGTAACATTTGTTATAAATTAGGGATAGATTGTGTCATAATTGTAATGACAATGCCAATTATAGGGATAATGATAATGCTATTCCCCTGATATGTAAATCGACCATTTTGCAGGTGTTCTTGTCCCCCTTTTCTAATTTCAATTCGTAGCTCCCGTTATTCCATTAACCACTTGAAAGCCGCAAGATGGCGCCACACCGAAGGCATGGGAGTGTGTGCGACAGTATGAGTGCATATGAATCATTTTCTGAGTGCATCCTGCTATTTGTGTGTGTCTCTGCATGCCTCTGTTTGTGTGTGTGTGCGAAAATCAAATTAACAAGCACAATTGGCTGAAAGGCAACAACAACAACAACAACAACAACAGCAGCAACAAAAAGAGGCGGGAGTGAGAGAGAGGTAGAAGAGGAGAGCTGCAGTAAATATAAAACGCACGCAAATAACTGAAAACACACACACACACATGCAAATACACTTCAATTAAGTGCAAATATGGCGCACAGCTTGAAAAAAAGCCGCTCGGGAATCGGAAGAGAGGTGGAAGGAGGCGACCAAGAGCCAAGAGAAAGAGAGGAGGGGTAGAGGGGTAGAGGCAATCATTAGCAGCACTACAAGGATGGGAAGCCAAAAGAGGAAGCTGGCTGTGGGTAGAGAAGGAAGGGGCAGGCAAAGGCAGCAAAGGCAGAGCGAAGCACCGGCAGCCATGCAAATGCAAAAACAACGGCAAATCGAAGCCACCATTAAAAGTTCTCTCGCTCTCGCTCTCCCTCTCCCATCTTCTCCAGTCTTCTTGGGTTTTTGTGTTTTTTGCCTGCCGTTTTTAATTGCATTCCATTTTGCGTGAGTTTCCCGTATTGTGTGTGTGTGTGTGTGTTGTTCTGTTCTGTATATATTTTTTTGTGCATTTCTCCCCCGTTTTGTCTTTAAAAAAATTTGTTTTTTTGCCCGTTGAAACGAAGAAAAAGAAACATGGCCAAACATGTTTTCAGTCGGTGTGCCTCCATCTCTCTCTCGCTCGCACACTAGACACTGGAAGAGCTTTGCCTTCGTACCCTCTCCCTCGCTCTAGCGGAGCGAGTTTTGGAAATTGGAAGTTGCCAAAAATGTAGCCACTGTCAAAAGTCAACGACCAGGCGACAAAGGCGTCACAATCGAGGCATTGCCGCAGGCAAATAAACTAACATAATTAGGGTGTACCTGTTTTTTTGCAACTTGTTTTTGAGCGACATAAAGTTTTGTTATCTGCTCAACTCAAATAAATTTTTTAATTATAGTTCATTGTAGTTGTTCTTACTAACCTAATAATGTTACCATTTGCCACTTTCGAGTTGACATATTGGTAACCTCCGCCTGGAGGTGCGACAAGGACCAAGCTAAAGTCTAGTATTAACAAAACTATTCCATGAGCGAAATACTTCATGATAAAAAAAAGAAGGAAAAGAGCAAGAGGAAGATCGTTCTGATTTTTCGTTAGGTCGCGAAATGTCGTGAGCGAAAATGGTCAGTTTGGTAAATTTCCTATACTTTTTTGGTCACACTGTTTATTGAACGAAACATATCACAGTTTCGCTTACGAAATTCCGTGAGCGATCTCCTGCGATGTTAATACTAGACTTAAGAGCTGATTTTTTAAATATTTGTTGTAATTTTTGCAATTGGCTCGACCCTTTCAGCTTCATTTCATGCTTTTGCTACATTTTCTTTGTGCTGTTTACCTCACATACTCGTACTTTGCTAATTTCCACTCACACACACATAACAGAGTGGGGAAAAAACAAAGAGAACACCCATTTGATACAATCTCGAACCAAAAATAAAACAATGAAAGTGTGCGGTTTTTTCGCAAAATGCATTAAATGCAAAAGAGCAAAGAAATTGCACTTCACCGCATGTTCGAATTGTGTGAATTTACCTTAATAAAAAAATTGCATGGAAATTGCCACTTTCAAGCGAAGTTCTCAACTTTCAATGCACAAAAGAAACTGTCAAAGGAAATCGTTGCACTTGCACACATCAAAGAGGAAGAGCGCGACGCAGAGTTGCATTTGTTGCTTTTTTTTGTGTGTTTTTTAAAAAATACTCGAGCATCCTTGAACAGAAAACCTCGAGATTTTCAAACTCCCAATTAATGAAACAAAGGAGAATCAATTATTTTCAGCAATTCAGTCGATTGATTCCGGTTATCCTTGAGTTTTATTTATAAATCAAGAGCTTTGGTATATTTTTGTTCAAAAATAAATGTTTGAAACTTTAAAAGAATGGTTTCGATTTTCAGCGAAACCTCTGAGTAAGATACCCTGAGTATTTGTATGTTTAAAAGGTTAAAATAATAAATAAAACTGCTGGAAGTATCAGTGTTTGTCACCTTTGCTTGCTTTGTCCGTTAAAGATATAAAGCCAAATGCATTTGTTATTGTGTTTTCCCCAAGCACTAAAATGTAACACTAAAAAATTGCAACTGAAATTGCGAATTACAAATTGCTTGCGCCATCTGTATGTAATTTTTTTGCTGTTGTTGTTTTCTATTTTTGCATAATTTTGTTGCTCCTTGCTTGTAACGCTTGCATTAATTATACACTTCTGCCGTTTCTTTTCTCCTGCGCTTTTAATGAGCTGTTAATATCAGCACATACACAAAGCGGGGGGAAAATGAAATTAAAAATGATTATGCATAATTATGTAATTAACATTTAAACAAAAGAGGTTATGGCTGGCAACAAAAGCGTTTAACAAATTGCTATTTGCATTTATTTTCCTCCTCACACTCGCTTATCCTGAGGCATTTTCTTTTTACGCGTTTTTCACTTATCATTAAAGCTTCAAATCATAAAATATATATTTTTTATAGAATATTCAACTTGTTTGTATAAAATGTATTAACTTTTAATGTTAATTTCAAGCAGCTCGTTCTTGCTTAAATTCTATTTGTTGTTGAAACTTAAAAACTAAATAAGGAATCTTAAAAATCCAATAATTTAAATATATTTTGAATACACTTTCAGAGTAAGCTTAGAACTTCTATTTAATTTTCAAAAAACTTAAAGAGCATTCCTAATTTGTATGACTAAAAATAAACTAAAAATTACTTCGATATTCATTAATTTAAAATACATTTTTTTAATATACTTGAAACCAAATTGCTGTTGTTTTATCTGCATAAATAGTTAAGTACGGAATGTAATATAAATATAACTAGCCAAGTATGTTACAAACATTGACATATTTAACAAATTAGGCAGCTTATTTTTCGATCTCTTCATATTTAAATGAAAATGACTAAAAGTAATTACTTTTCTTACAAATAATGCTACTTTTTGAACATTAAATATGCTTTTATTATGTTATTATAAATGGATATTATATTTTGTATATTCCTTAAATATTAGCAAATGAAAATACACTTAAGCAAGCCAAGTATGTTGGAAAATATTTAAATAATGTGCCAATTTCATAAATAGCAGCACACGGTCGCCAGCTATTGCCGGGCTAGGCGCATTTTAAAAAGTCATTAATCAGCGCATTAGCAACACTGATTGAGTTTGTCCGCCCAAAACACACCCCCGCCCCGTGCCCCTTGGGACACCAGCCCCTTCTCCCTGGCATATCTCTAGGCCAGGGAAGGAAGGAAGGCAGGCAGAAGGGAGAGAGGGAGGGGTGTTAAGTGTTGTCAACTCAAGCAGATTTAATTTGCCATGTTTTCACTTTGCTTTTTTCGTGTTGCTGCCTCGGCCGCCGCCGCCGCCGCCGCCGCTGCTCAAGTGCAACAATAAACAAGGCAAACAACTGTAAATGCAAATGTTGACATCACACCGAGGAATAAAATTTAAGAATACTAACAACAAAAAAGTAGACAGCAGAGGCCGCCGCCGCGTGGCAGAGAGAAAAAAAAAAAAAAGGGATTCTCTCTCTGGTTATGGTCCTTGGAGAATTGCGGCACATGCAGCAACGGCAGTGGCAACAGCAACCCTGGGAAAAGTTGAACTTTTCACAACAGAAGATTAAGTTGTCCCCGGGGAAAAGGCGGCCCGCAAACTTGTCTGCGAAAATTGAAAATTGACCGTTTAATGTCGAGTTTTTGTTGAGCGCGCGCGTCGGCTGCCAGCATTTCCCTTTAATGTTAATGTTAATGTTGTTACTAATAAGTACTTGAGTATTTTTCAGGGGATGCGTGACAAGTGTTGTCTGTTCAAGAAAGAAGCAAAAAAAAAAGGGGGAAACCCCCCGTTAATTTAATTAGTTTTGGGTCGGCTGCTGGTAAACGTTATTGTCCTGAATTCTATCTTCTCCTTCCCTTGTCTGAAGGCGGAACAATCACGCTTAATCCCTGAAAAATATACATATATATTCTCGATGGCTCTTCCCTACTTAATTTCTTAATTAATTTCTGTTTAACTTGTAGGAAATGGGGATTTATCAGCATTTTTCTATATCTATTAATCATCCAAGTGAACTTCAGAGTTTGGTTTACAAATGGTTCTACGATCGAATTGTAATTGAAAAACTGACTTAATACGTATTACTTCATTATTGCTTTGTTTATTTTCAACAGAATTATGTAATAGATTGGTGTTATTACTATAGGTATTATATTATATATATATGGGAGCATGGGAATTATAAAAATCCATTTATTATTTATTTTTGATATTAAAAAACTATTGTGGAGGTGAGAGTTTAAGAGAGTTAAGAAATAATACTTGTAAGTTTGCTTTTAACTTAATTTAAATGGATTTTTATGTAAAACAGGGCTGGGCACCGAATTTTAAGCTAGGAGCTCATAAATAAGACATATATAATATGCAGGCAGAGCATAAAGAAGTCCTCTTTTCCTTGCAATTCATATGAGAAAGAGTTATGAGTAGTTTCTCAGAGTTTTAATTCGCCAAAAGTTATCTAGGCTCTAAATTTGAAACCCGAGTTCCCTTAAGAATGATTGAGTTGCACAGAAGTGATAATTAACTAATAAATAAATTAAATAATAAATATAAATTAATAAACCAAACTAATTGTGACTTCTTTTGTGACCTTTTGCAGGTGTGGTACCAGAACCGACGGGCCAAGTGGCGCAAAACGGAAAAGTGCTGGGGCCACAGCACCAAGATGGCCGAGTATGGACTGTACGGGGCGATGGTCAGACACTCACTGCCGCTGCCCGAGACCATCATCAAGTCGGCCAAGGAGGATGAATCGGTGGCGCCGTGGCTACTGGGGATGCACAAAAAATCCTTGGAGGCGGCCGAGCTGCTCAAGAGCGATGAGAGCGACAGGGAGACGCCCACGTCGGATGATACCAATACCAGCTACTCGGCGGGCAGCACCCACAACTCGCCCATCTCCAGCTTCTCGATCTCGCGTCTCCTCTTCGATGCACCGCCGCCGGCCTCGGGGAAGGGGGCCCATCATCACCATCATCATCATCATCACAAGCACAGCCATGCCCATGCCCATGCTCATGCCCATGCCCATGCCCAGGCGCAGGCTCATGCCCACATTGCCGCCGCCGCAGCAGCCGCCCATCATCACCAGCAGCAGCAGCAGCAGCAGCACTTGCATCAGGCTGGCGCATCAGGAGCAGGCGTAGACGCCTCCGCCTTGCAACATCTTGGCCAGCAGGGACAGGGGCAGGGCCAGCAGCAGCAGCAGGGATCGGCATCAGGGGGACCGCAGCCACACCATCCGTACAACCAGCAGCAGCATCTGCATCATCTCCAGCAACTGCAGCAGGCCCAGCAGCAGCAGCAGCAGGCGGCGCAGCAGGCAGCGCAACAGCAGGCGCAGCAACAGGCCCAGCAACAGGCACAGCAACAGGCACAGCAACAGCAACAGCAGCAGCAGCAGCAACATCACCATCACCATCATCACCATGCGGCTGCCCTTCAGCATATGCATCATCATGGAGCTGCTGCCGGGTATGCCGAGGCAGCAGTGGCCGCTGCCGCAGCAGCTGCTGCAGTGGCGGCCGCAGCAAATGCACGCAACGCAGCAGCCGCAGCCGCAGCAGCGGCAGCTGTCTCTGTGACCATAGCCGAATCGGAACCGGATGAGGAGCAGGACGATCTGGAGGATATGGAGCTGGACAAGGATGGTGATCCGGATCTGGAGGAGATCGAGGCTAATAACGATGTCGATCCGGATGTCGATGCGGATGCGGATGCCGATGGCGAGGGGGATATAGATATATGCGATGATCACGACGATGAGGTGCGGCTCCAGGAGCAGCTGCTGCTCAAGGTGAAGCAGGAGCAGGCCAACAGCGGGTCCAGATGAAACATGTACATCGATGTGTTGTTCTAAGGACAACGAAGCAATGAGAAAACGAAACCCACAATCGGCGATTCAAACTTTGAGGGAGACACAAATCATAATTTAGGGGAAAGTCTGCTTGGGAGATTTCAAATCTCATTTTTTTCTTTGTTTTAAAGAGTCTCGAGTTCTGTCTTTTAGAGAGACTTTCGAGTTTTTGCAGAGTTAGATACTGCACACTCTGTAATATTGTTTAAGCCTGAATCCAGCATGATTTTGTGTAAATTTTGTGTTTCTAATGGCATAGATTCAATCTCCTGGCAGACTCTCTCCTAAATCAACAATTTTTCGTCTCCTGAATTGCAATTTTTTCCTTGTCGAACCATGCAATGAACACAATGAACATTTTCTAAGCATACAATTAATTAAACAAATTAATTAATTACAGCTAATTCGTAAAAGAATAAGAAAAGCAAGCAAACGAAACAATTTTTTTTCATACACCTAAGGCGCACACACACCCACACATCTAATTAATTACAAGTAATTGCATAACTCTAAATATATATATATATTATATTCGATAGTATATTCTAAATATTGTCTCATATATAATTTTTTTTTTGTCGTCGGCGTAATGTAAATATTAAATTATTTATAAATAGCACACGAAACACAGACACGAAAATATAGCGTTTAAGGAAGACAAATTTTTAAAATATATATGCTAAATGTGATTTAATTTAGTTGTCGATTCTCTGAACGAAGGCTTTTTATCATTTAAGACAAACAACTTTTTTTTGCCTATTAATCTTAGTATTTTTTTTTTTTTTTTTGTTAAATGTACTCTCTCCTTGATGTAAAAAATGTACATACCAAATAAAAAATAAAAAAAAACCCAGTTAAATCGCAATCAATCAATCAACGCAATCAAATATTGAGAATACGAAACGAATATATATTAAAACACTGAGAAAAGAAAGGAATGCCCACAACTCCACTGCCCTCTGCTCCTATTTTCTTCCTGTTCTTTTTTTTCAAGCATAATTCTCAGATTTATAAAGTAACTGCAAATTGTGTAATTTAACAAAATACAAACAAACAAAAAAACAAATTCACATACAATACAACACATACTTATATATATGAAAGTTAGATGAAATAAAATGGATGATATTAAAAAAAATTCAAATGGTTTTTCACTTTATCACAATAAGTTACAAGGGTATTGCAGGTTGGTATAAAAACTAGGACGAAAAGAGCATTTTCAAAGCAATAAGTCGTGTTTATTCTTGATTAACTTGCTGCTTCAGCCCAATCGATTTGGACCAAGTGCCCAGGGCCTCCACCTGTCGGTAAAATCGTTGTAAATGTAATATGTAACTATTTGTTACAAGAAATGTATCTTACATGCATCTTACGTGTCAGATACATTATACATTGTACATGGTACGTAAGTGTAAGTAAGCCCATTCCAGTATAACACTTTCGTTCCAAACATTCGTTCTATAACGTCTATAGTTCGACAAATAGATGACGCTTGAGGTGTAAATCTATTTATAGATAAGCCAAGGTTGCCAGACTTTTTAAAGCCTGTTGCAGTTGCTTCCATTTTCCTCTGTTAACTCTCTGTTAACTTCCAAAAGGAATTTCACGGAATTAAAGGATACAGATCCGCAAGAACAGAAATTAATTGCAAATGACATTTGTATTTCATTCTTTGATGTTTCAGTAACATTTTTGAATCAGACCTGTTTATCCCCAATTTGTATACGTTTTTAACCCATTAAAGGATTTTATTTAAATTTAAGCTCTTAGAAAAATAACAATTATTCTAGTTTTGTTTAAAGTTATACAGTTGAAATGAAATCCAGAATGCTATTCGGAAGATAGCCCACGTCCAGCTTCCTTTCCAGCGGCATCTGGAACTGGAACTGCTGGTTCTTCTGCACTGCTTCCGTCAGATTCCATTCCCACTGTATACAATTGTCTGCATTAATGAGAAAAAAAACCGTTTACAACTCTCCTATCGGCCACCTTACCTAGAGCAAACGATTCCGGATCAAGCTCAATCACATCCTGTTCGTGGGCCACCGACACAGGATGTTGTCCTAACTCCGATGACATTTCGGCGGGGTTCTGCCGTGAATTCGCGTTCCCGCTCGCCACCCCGGTGGCAATAGTGCCCGGAATGTAGGGGGTGCCATCAACGGTGTTTAGCACATAAATACTTTGGTCTTGTATGTCGATGGTCACAGAGTCTTCGGGATCGTAGGTTAGGATGCCTTCATCGTCGCGCGTCAATATAATAAGTGGACCATCGTTGATGGTTATCTCACGCCCCGAGACTTCCTCCATTTGCATGCCCGGTATATGTACGCCGGTGAACATGTCATAGCTCCCATCAAGATTACGGATGAACATGGTGACACCGTTATCTTGTATGATGTTCTCTGGCCGCTCGACAACAGGACATTCCCAGGTGGTCAGCTCCTCAATTGGGGCCTCGGAATTATTATTCTCGACAGTCACTAGCGACGTTATAGGCGCTGGGACGGCTGCCGGCTGCTCGACGCTTTCATCTTTGATTGGACTGCCAGAGATCTTGGGCGACGACAACTGGTAATCCCCGGGCAATTCCCTAAAATAAAATGAAACAATACAATTTTATAATAAACAAATAAATAATGAAACATACAAATTTTAATAAGAAAGAAACGAATAATAAAATACTAAACAATTAAAGAGGTTTTAGAAAGTAATGAACAAAATAATAAATTAACCCTGAACAAAAAATAATATTTATCAAGACATATTATTTTAGAGGGGGGTCACACTTTTGAGTTACACACTTTTCATTATTTTGAGCGAGGTTCACACTGGCACACACACACACACACACATGCATGCCAGCTGAAAATATGTTAAAAATCATCTTAAATAATATCTATCTTCACATCAAAGTATAGAGCAGATTACTTTAGAATTTGATTTGTTTAAGAAACTAAACACTTACGTGTCAGATGAGTTAGCATTTTCCTCCAAAGAACTAGCCTGGTTGGCTGCGGGTGACAGCTTGATTGGCGAAGATAAAGAATTGGTTGGCGAATGCAAAGAATTGGTTGGCGAAGATGGAGACTTGGCCGGCAAGGACTTGGTGTCCGTCAAAAGTGGCTTGACTGGCAAGGAGTATGATGGGCTTCGCGATTTTGCCGGCGAATACTTCTTGCCCGGCGAAGTTGGTTTATTTGGATTTACGGTCATGGAGCTGCTATCCACCACCTTCAGCAGACTGCCCATACAGCTGGCCATGTTGTCAAAGTGGGGCTTGTGGCCCTTCACCTCCAAGAGCTTCTGGCCAATCGCATCCTTAATCGGGGGGCGCAAGCGCTGCCTGACGGCAAAGTCCGGTATGGGCACCGCCGATTTCTTCTCATTCATCACTACCTTGACCTTCTTATTGTCATTCATCGCGACGCGGTACAGTTAGTTCTTTCGAAACCGGAAACAATAAATGGAAAAGCAAAAAAATCAGAAAAGAAACAAACTGGGAACAAAAATTTTCCGTCGGACCACTTCGCTTCGATAACAGTTATTGAAAGGTTACATGAACCATGTAGTGCACTTTGACAGCTCTGCTTGCACAGCCTGCTTTGATGGTTCTGTTTGGAATAGGGTTGTCGCTTTCCCTTGTCGCTCCAAATTCAAGAAGAAGTGATAACCCTATTTTCAGCCAGTGGTTCAAGGCATAATTTTATCCATTTTTCCATTATGAAAAACTTGAAATGTATATAGAAATCACATTAATAATGTTATTGCCACAGAGATTCCAATTCGTATATCCTTAGCCTCAACTTTTCGAAATGAAACACTCCATTTTGTATTATAGTTTATAAATAAAATAAATATCTTTATTGCGATATACATATATCAAAATACTTGTTCTAAAAATATTTCGAGATTCGGTAAATTCGTACGTTCAACATTCAATGTGTACTTTTTGCTTCGCTTTCTTTTCTTGTATTTTTTGGAATACTTAAAAGAAGAGAAAAAAAAAGAGTTCTAAAACCTTCTCGTTTGATCTTAGGCTAAATTTTTGGTGGAATCATCGAGTTAATTGTAAAATAATATATATGCTTGGCAAAGTGTAATTAAGGACATCCGATCCGACAGAGACGGTAAGGTAAGGGTAAGCCCTCTGCGTCTCTGCTCTGTTTGGTGCTGGGACTGTGCTCTCAGTTTCTGGCAAAGATCGTCTTGCAGTGAGCGATGAGGGAGGAGAGCATAAAGATCTCCTCGGTTAGGTTGGTCATGTGCTGCGGCGTGGCAATCAGCGTGGGCGCAAACACAGTGGCCAGGTTGTGCTCGTTCATCTTATTCACGGCATAGTGAGAGGCCACTCTGTGTGCGAGGAATTTATTAGTTATTTTATCAGTTCGTTTAATAATAAAGCCTATTACTCACCGCTTCAAGTGCTCCAGCATATATTGCAGGCAAGCGTAGTGGGCTGGCGGCAGGTGACGCACTGCCTCCGTCATCAGCTGCAGCTGCTCCGCCTGCTTGCCGTTGCCTACGAGACACGAATAAACTCAGTTTAGGTTCACAATTATTCGATCTATAAAGCACACTCACGTCCAGCAGCCATGAAGCTGGGATATGCCTGAAACGTGATGAGCGGCACTGGCAGGAGACGCAGATATAGCTTCAGGGTCCCCGCTATTACATTGACATTCCCGTACGTCGTCTCCGACATGTCCGTCTTCTCCCCATCCCGATCCAATGCCAGCTTCAAGGCCTCTATCTCATCTGCAAAGCCGGACACCCGATATATGCCCTCCTGCAGCATACCCCTTGCCTCCACCTCCTCCACGCATCGGCGTACCACAAACGGGATTTGATGGTGCGGCTCTAGCTGCACCATTGTGGTTAGATCGGTGCCAAAGACGCCACGGATTCGCTTCAGATCCGGCACACATTTGGGCGGCACCAGCTCGGAGCACTTGGTATGCGCCACAAAGCCACAGGCCTCGCACTTAACGCCCTGGGCAGTGAAGCCCCACAGAAAGTTGGCGCAGAATTCGCACCAATTGAGGCCCTTGAAGGTGTGCACCTGTGGCAGGAGGAATGTAGGATTATATATCGCGATTTGTTTGTTTGTTTACCAAATGGGAATTCTACCTTGAAGTGATGCAGCTTTTCGTACACCTGCGGCATGGGATCCACAGCAGCAGGTATCGGTATCTCTTCCCCCATCTTCAGCTGAGCTGCAGCCGCCTCGATTACCTTGGGAGTTCCCTTGGACTCGGAAGCAGAACTAGAAACTGGAGCTGGAGCAGCAGGAGCAGCAGCGGCAGCAGGAACCGCAGCACCCTTGCCACCACCGCCCATCTCATTGGATAAAGCACGCAGCTTGCGGCCATTGAGCGTCATGTAGGGCGACTGCTGGTAGCAGTTGCGTGTCTGCTGATTGATTTGCTGAATGATCTGACTGGCATGAAGCTTCATGTGAAAGTTGATGAGGCCGTCGGCCACCATGTCGTGAACGGTGTCGAAACGCTTGTCCTGGCCGCGGAGATAGTGACCCACGCCCGGCTTGTGGAGCAGCTTGTAGTGCTTGGCCAGCTTGTTGAAGCGCAGGCTCAGCGTGTAGTAGCCATCGGATTGGGGGCTGCGCCGCACCAGGTAGCTGCCGTCGCGGGCATTGGCCAGCAGCTGCTCGGCCTCCAGGTGGCCCATCAGGCCATGATACTCGGAGCCATACAGTCGGCCAGCCGCATTATTGGCCTCCACGGCCTCTGCTGTGCTTTTGGCCGGCGGCAGGGGCAGTGTACGCTGGCAGCGTAGGGGACAGGGAGCCGGTGCCTCCAGCTGCAGCTTGTACACTGAAAAGGGGTGGGGCATAGATTAGATCCTCACTCATACTCCTCTCTTTCCTCTCTTCATTTTCCACTTACATTCCGGCTTCCACACCTTCTGCACAGGCGAACTTGGCTCTGGGGCACCGCCTTCTCCGCCGGCTGTGGCTGTGCTGCTGCAGCCGCCGCTGCCTGCGCTTCCGCCGGCGCCCGCCACCGTGTTCCTGGGCATGCTCCGCTGCTCGGACTTCAATGGGCGCCAAAGAATAGCGGCTAACTAGGTGAAGTTAATACAGGAATGCAGTTGCAATTAAAATCCAAAGCTTTTGTTTTGGAACAGGCAGTGTTACCAACTGGTTTCAATTTATCGATAAGAAACATTTAATCGATTGCTCTTATACCGATTACTTTCAATTTGATTCGACCTGGAATCCACTAAACATTATTTTTTATAACTTTATAAATTTTACAATTTTAAAGAAAGCTACGCAATCAAACCCTAAAATCAAGGAAATAATTACTTTCCTTCTTTTACGTTTTCCCTCCATTCGCATAGATATCGACTGTGTAGGGAAGATCGTGTGGTAAAGAGCAGATCAATAGTAAGGGATATAGAAAAATAAAGAGAAAAAGATTGAAAAAGATAAACAAAGATAGAGATAAATAGAAAGAGCCAGAAATAGATACTTGGAGGTAAGAAAATAAAGATAGAGCCCCTCGCACAAGGAGGGAAAGAAAGAAAGAGGAACACAACTAACGATAACATCGAAGGCAAAGCCAAAATATCTAATTAAAACAAAAAAATTATTTAATACTTATTAGAGGGATGAATTGACAGGACAGTTTAAAGAGCAAATATCAAACCTTTAATAACATTTTAAATATGTATGAAATATCTTTAATAGATGGTAATTACAACTATCGCATGTCCTTGGTTGCCTATACACACATCACTGCGGCGGCGCGCTCTGGCCACACTATTGCGTCGTCTACAAACCAATTGCAAAATCCAAAATACTTCCAATCGCGGGAAGAGATTGGAGATCGGGTTCCAACCATGGAATCGCCCACCTCGAATTTAGTGGCCAGGGGTAAGTACCAAAACGGTTAAACTGAAGGCCCCCTCCTAATTCTATTCCGAAATAGACTTCCAGGTCACAGGCGTCTCGCGCAGCGGACGCGTCCGCAAAAAGTCATCGAAACTGTTGGATTTTGAATCGCCGGAGGAGATCGAAAAGCGTACACGCCGCCACAGTACCAGCAGACAGCCGGCCAGATACACGGCCCGCGGCAGGCCACCTAACATACTACGCGATGTGGACCTCGACCAGGAGATGCTCCTGTTTGACGACCAGCACAACATCTCAGAGAACGAGGCGATGCTGACACCGGTGCCAGCCCCCGTTGCCGCCGCCGCCGCCGCCACCGTCATCCTTAATTCCGATGACGAGCTGGACAATCTGGTGCAGGATCTCGTCGACGGCGTCCAAGCGGAGGCCACCAACAATGAGTCCGCCACCGTCCGCCAGAGTCTCTACATGCGAGAGAAGGCCAGCAAGCGCAAGGTGGCCACCGCTAAGGTGCAGCGCAAGGATAGGGTCAAGCCGCGCTACACAGCCTACAGCCTGTGGGCCAGGGACGTGCGCAAGCGAGACCTCCATGATATGGGTAAGTCTCTGTCACAGCTTGCCACAAGGAAAACTACTAATTCCCTTTCGCGCTCTCTTTCTCTCTGTTTTTCTCTGCAGACTTTGCCAGCGCCACCAGACGCCTCAGCGAGCTGTGGGCGAATGTATCGAACCGGGAGAAGAACAGTTGGCGACGCAAGGCCAAGGTGCAGGCAACCAGGGCGAAGTCGAAGGAGAAAAATGGCCCGAATAGCAGTGGCACGCCCACTCCCCAGCAACAGCCCACGAGCAATGGGACCTTGGCCATAGAACCGGCCCACAACGAGACTGCCTTCCAGAATCGTGCAACGACGAGTCGCACTCGAAAATTGGCCGCCGATCGCCAGCAATCCTCGTTGGAATCCGCTGCAGCAGCGGCCGCGACGGCTGGGACAGCAAAGAAGCGTACCATTAGCACGCGGAGTGCCAGAGGAAGTGCAAGCGGTGGCGGTGGCAAGCAAACTCCGACCGCAGAAACGGATGTGGCCAGCAGCAGCAGCAGCAGAACTGGAGCGCGTCATCAACAGCAGCAGCAGGAGCAGCTGGAGGCGCCGCCACAGCCTAGCAGCATCGAGGCGATTGATGCGGCGGCACACCTGAAGCTGCTCGGCGAGAGTCTCACGGTGATCGGTGAGCGTCTGAAGAAGCACAATGGCCACGTAGCGCTCTCGGGCAGCCTGTCCGTCCTGCTCGACAGCCTACTCTGCTCCATGGGTCCGCTTCTGTGCATGACCACCCAGATTCCCGGGCTGGAGAACAAGACGCAGCTATCACAGAATCTTGCCAACACTCTGGACAACATTGCCTACGTGATGCCGGGCCTATGAGGAGGAGGAGGAGGATGGGATACCGTCAGGCTTTACCTCCAGGCAGCTGTGCTTCCAAAGGGGGCGCCCCATATCTCTATCTACCAAGTTATCTGCCCCTCCATGCCACTCCACACCACCCTATAAGTATCCTTAGTTGTAAGCTACTCGTATCTCGATCTTGAATAAGTAAACCGATATAAACCGTATAAGAGTTTCGCCGAATGTCTCTCTTTTCTCTAAAACAAACAGAATGTTTTCTTTTTTGGTTTTAATCTTCCTTATCGTGAGGAACTCACGAAAATTTCAGCAGCGAACTTATCTTCCCTAAAATGCATATCCTAAGAACGGACGCTAATATATTTTTGGTTTTTTAATGCGAGAACCCTGCAATGTACAGTCAAATATAGTAAAATAATTAAAACTGCCTGTAAATCAATGTTCCAAGGTCACTGTCAACTTTATTTAAAGAATTCTTTCAAGATTTGTTAGAAAAAAAACACGCTCTAAGTTGGTTATAAGTCATTTTCTATACATATTTATTAAAGTTAATTTTCTGTAAATAGGAAGAACTATTATTCCATTTTCTTGTTCATTTTTTAATCTGGAAAACATTTAAGGGGGAATAAAAATATGCAATATTTTCCAGCCTCAAGCGAAAACTATTTTCGCGCAAAAGATAAATCCCAAATTAAGAAGGTCCGGAAATCCGGAATATCTTGTAGACTTTAAAGCGGAGACTCTGTTTCCCATGGCTTTAATCCTTGATTAATTAAGCCTTAAAATGTTCAAGATCCTTTTCCACAACTATAGTTAAGACTAAATTTAAATAAAATACATATGAATATAGTGAAATATACATATTTTCCTTTAAAAAGGATTTTGCAAATACTCTTGAACTATCGCTATCGATAGGTGGTACCAGGCGTTGCGATATCGAAGCCCCCGGTCAAGTGTCATCGCTACTTAGGAGCCCACCAAACAACCATTGCATTTTCGCGCAGAATTCCCCTCCAAATACTATATATTCCTGATCCCCCGAGAAGTTGCAGCCGCCCAGACACATAATGTTGAAAAGCCATCCCCCTTTGCCGCTGCCACTGACGAGTGGGAAGCGGAAAAAGCCTGTGGAACTGCAGTTACCGTGCGGATGGAGCGCTTGCCAGGATATCTGCGACGGAGAATGGAACCTTAACACCCACATTGGCCAGCACTTGGAGCAGTATGCCCGCGAGCAGGCAGCGGCGAAGAAAAAGGGCCACGACCACGAGTGCAGATGGACTGAGTGCGATTTCCGTTGCAGCTGCCGGGTGGAGTTTGAACGGCACTCGTACTACCACGGCTACTACCTTCATCTGCTGCTCCAGGGCCAGCTGGAGTGTGACCTGCATCCGGAGATTCCCGCCTGTACGGCGCCCGCCCGCCACGCCAACCATCAGCTGCCTCAGCTGGGCCAGAACTTCCTCTGCGGCTGGACGGACTGCGAACGGCAGTTTGTCTCGATTGTGGAGTTCCAGGATCATATTGTCAAGCATGCCCTGTTCGAGTACGACATCCAAAAGACGCCCGACGACGAGCGGCCCAAGACGCAGTGCAACTGGAGCATGTGCCACAAGCAGATGGGCAACAAGTATCGTCTCATCGAGCACATTAGCACGCATTCGAACAAGAAACAGGTGGCCTGCTTTCACTGCGGCGAGCTCTTTCGCACCAAGACCACCCTCTTCGATCACCTGCGCCGCCAGCCAGAGAATAACAGTGGGTATTTCCCGGAAATATCATCGATTCATACTTCTAACTTATGTTTTTCCATTGCACCGAACAGCGAACAGCTTTCAGTGCGCGCAGTGTTTCAAATTCTTTGCCACCAAGAAGCTCCTGAAGAGCCATGTGGTCCGGCATGTCAACTGCTACAAGTGCACCATGTGCGACATGACCTGCAGCTCGTCTAGCGCCCTGACCACGCACATTCGGTATCGTCACCTCAAGGATAAGCCGCTGAAGTGCAGCGAATGCGAGACGCGCTGCGTCCGTGAGTCTGACCTGGCCAAGCACATGCAGATCGTACACTCAAAGATGGTGCATCAATGCGAGCACCCGGACTGCCACTACTCGGTGCGCACCTACACGCAGATGCGAAGGGTAAGTAAGGAGGTTAGCCTTAAATCAGAATCTTGAACTAGCCAGCCTCCTTCCTCACACAGCACTTCCTGGAGGTACATGGCAACAATCCCATCCTGTATGCCTGCCATTGCTGCGAACGCTTCTTCAAGAGCGGCAAAACCCTCTCCGCCCATTTGATCAAGAAGCACGGCTTTCGGCTGCCGTCGGGTCACCGGCGCTTCACCTACCGCGTGGACGAGAACGGTTTCTATCGTTTGGAGGCGACGCGCATCGAGAGTCTGGAGGTTACACAGCAGATACTGTCGCCGCAGGCAAATCCAACGCTGGAAATCGACCTGAAGCCGGGCACGGGTTCTTGCTTCGAAATCGTGGATCCCACTAACAAAGACTTCGAGTGAATTATCGTCTCGAATGATGCCAATGAGGCGCAGTTAATGGGCGAGGTAATCATATCGCTGCCCAGCCTGGCGGAGGTGGAGCTGTCTTAATGCAAGCTTAATAGCACTTCCAAACGATCTCGTGCCCTTCAACCTTTGACTGGCTTTATTCCCAGCATTAGCAAATTAGACTTACTTAGTTATTACTTAGGATCTAGGACACTGCCCACGAATGAGTTGTACAATAATCATCATATCCCACATTTATGGCGTTATCCCACGTCGATTCCCCCATATCCCCTTTTAGGCATTTAGTTTCTTAGCAACAATTGACAATTTCCAGTAGCAACTTTATTATATAGTTAAAGCCTGTCCATATATTAGGTAATCACGTATTTTTAATCATTTCTGTGCCACCCCCTATATAATCATGAGTAATTATTGAGAGGATCCCCTTTCCTAAGCAAACATTATCGCAAATATATTAAAAAATTATGGTTTAAATATGTATTTTTGTACGATATGTTTACGTTGTCATTGTCGCTCTCCCCCTAGGTGATAATGTAATATATGGACAGCCCCTAATAAAGAAATTAAACAAAAGCCAGCAACAAGCCTAATTCCCAGGGGTTCTTAACTTATTTAACTTGTGCGTGTAAGCCTTTAACTTAGTAAGGATATATGTACATATGTATATGAGAGTAAAAGGCCATATCATGTCGTAAATATCGGTGAAAGTTTATATATAGAAATGTTAAAATATTGCATCGAAGAGAATATGCTTTTATGGCATATATATTTTATTTATATATTGAATAGCGTGTTAAATATGGATGCAGTATTGATATCTTGATATTCTCTCCCATTCCGGGAGCTATATTTCGCACAAATCAGTAAAAACTTTCTAGTTATAAAGCAGGCAATGCTCAGGCTGAACTTATGCAGCATTTAAACCACAAACTAATAGTAACTAGACAATCTAGACTTATTTAAGCAAAGAAAGAAAAGAATAATTAGTCTTTAATCTGAAGCAAGTTAACGAGAACATTTCTGCACAATTTTAAAGCAATTAAGCAATTTACTTGAAATGAAGTTAAATAAAAAAAAAAAGCCTTCCCTTGAGTGCATTTTCTACGCTTTTTAAGAGGATTTCATGGATTTTGTCCGGGTATTTGCGCAGCAGCTTGCCACTTGATTTTGTTGTCATTTGTTGGCCATTTTTGTGAGGTTAGCCTCCTCTCGCACTTGAAAAAAATATAAACACAAGCGTGGTTTTCAGGTTTTTTTTTTAATATGTTTTTACGTTTTAATTCTGGGATGCTGAGACGACTCGCTCGCAAGTAACGACGACATAAATGTTTTTATGTTTTTTTCACACCAAAAAAAAAAGCAGAAACACACAGAGCAGCATCGCGTTCCGTAGAGTTCCTCCTTGGTGTTATGACGCGGTCCGTTTACTTGGCGTGGGTCTGGGCCTTCCTCAGCTGGGTGAGAATGTTGGACATCTCCTCACGCTTCCTCTTGGCACGAATGTGTGTGCCCAGGCGGCGCTTCAGGAACTTGAGGGCGCGCTTGTCCTTGGACACCTTCAGCAACTCCATGGTGCGCTTCTCGTAGGGAGCATGGCCCACCACCTCGCGCACCAAATCCCTCATGAACTTAGTGTGACGAGTTTGGATCTGCGAAGCGAAAAATTCGACATGTAAACAAAAATGCCGGCGGACAAATGGCGTCTGTGTACTCACGTTCTTCAAGCGGGATCCGCGCAGACCCTTCACCTTCTTGTCGCCGGTGTACTTCACATTCTTAACTTTGGTGGTCTTGTGGCCCTTGTTCAGGCCAATGCACAGCTCGTAGCGGACTGCCATTGTTACTGCGGATGCAAAAAAAAAAATACAAAATAGATACACACACGTTTAGTACTTTTCCCGGTTCAATATTTCACTTTCGTTGTAGGCCAAACAAGCACAAACACCTCGGGTGCAAGTTAAACCATCCAAATTTAATGAAACATCTCAATTTGGATTATTTTTCAGAAAATGTTGGGAGATTTAGCGGAGCACATGCAACTCACCGGAAACGCTAAAAGTAAAAGAAAGACAAATTAATGTGGCTGCAGTAGGGAACTGTCAATAACTATCGATTACATCGATGCTTGCCACCTATCGATGCATCGCAGACTATCACGATAGTACTAAAAATATTCAGAATGTTTTTTATTAAGGTAGTATCAAGTAAATAGCCAACAAATAATTTATAATTCAACAGTATTTAAGAGTTGAAACGATTTCTGCATTTGAAGTTGCGATTGATGAGTAAAAAATTTAAATTATCACAGCACTTGCCAGCGTTGCCAGATAAGCACTTGCCGGCGTTGCCAGATGGGCACTTGCCAAACTGGAATATAATTAATTTCGAGACACCGAACGGGATCTTGTAAAATGTTTAATAACAATTTTAGCAATATTGATATCTCTAAATAACTTTTTAATAAAAATGGAAATGGCAAATATGAACGATATATCTTAAGAACTATCGATTCCAACCGTCGCGATTACCAACACTTTTTTCAAGAGCATGGCAACGCCCCGACACCAGTTGCCACCTATCGATACCAACACAGCAACCCTTCCGTGACATGTGTTGCCATTAAGTTCGAGTACCAAAGTAGCACACGTTTTTCGGCTTTGTACAAACAATACGAGTGCAATTTTATTCCTTGAGTGCATTGAATACGTGACGCGAGCAACTGAACGATTTGAAAACCGCGAAACGGAACGTTGTTGACAGGCGGCAGCCCCAATTGCGAGCATCGCGAAGGGATGGCAACACTGCATACGCCGGCCAAGTTATTATGATATGTAAAAGGTAGACGTCGACACGTGTTTAATATTCATTCAGTCTCTATATCCGTTGCGGGCGTTGGAAAACCAGTGAAAACATCAAGCAAACACTCCCCAAGACACGCGAGTGCGGCGCAAAGCGAAAACAGTCGGCAAAATAAGTTACCCAAGCGGTTTCCAGAGGTAAGAGCCCGAAGCACGCGGAACATAACCTAGTACAAAGGCGCACAAAACGTAGTTGTGTGTGTGCGTGTGTGTGCTTGCCAAAACAGAACGAATCGAATCGAATCGAAAATGGTGTCATGTGTTCGTTCGTTCTGCGCTGGGTATTTTCCGGATTCACTCCACTGTTGCTTCCCGTTACTTCGCACTGCGTTTGCATTCCTCCTTTCCTTTCTTTTTTTCTTCTTTTTGTTTGAGTGCATCCTCCGCTTCCCACTGCTGTTGTTGTTGTTCCGGCAAAGTGACAGTGGGTTGCAAAGTGGAAAATTTTGAGTTAAAATGAACGATTACACAATGTGCCACTCGCACATATGCATATACATATGTACATGCATATGTATAAAACAAGACGAGAGGCCGCTCGTTGCGGCGTTATAGCATTTATTTTAATTATCTGTTTCTCTAATAATTCTGCGTGAATTGGGGCAAATAATTCATGGCAAGGGAACTAAGAATCTTTGGGACTCTTAAGTTTTGTATAGAATTACTCAAATCATTCTTACAATAATTCTTGCAGTTTTAAAGAGTGCTGACTGGCTCACACACAATATGCATAAGCGTGCTAGGCCTGTGTCTCTTCCTCTCTCGCACTCTGTGTGTGTGTGCGTGTGACTCACACATAGGAAAACGGAATGTTATTGCCGCTTTCACCGTTAAAATTCGGCTGTGTTATTAATCAAACAGGAGGTAGAGCACAAAAAGGAGAGGAAAATCGCAATATGCCACTCCCACAGAATATGGAAAAGTCTATACATATCTGTGCATATGCTATATCCCCCGATTATACAATCCCCGCCCATTTTTGGCGACCATATGATCGGAAACCACGTTGCCAAGATTATAACAATGTGGACTTTTCGGCTAGCTGGCAATGTTGTTGCACCTGGTTATTGTTGTTTGAATGCGCGCTCTCGTGTGTGTGTGTGTCTGCGTATTAATAGTAATCTCTTCTTGGCTCTCTTGCGTGTTCTCCCTCTCTCTATCGTTGGAAGTTTGAAGGGAATTCAAAATTCGAGTTTCAAGGTTTGTGCCGCCTCAAGCTCCGCACAACAACAACAACAACAACAATATGCAAGTTCAAAGTCGGCAATAAACATGCCGAAACATGTTTGTTTGCATGCCAGCGCAAACGCACACACGCACACATCCCCATTAATATGCATGTGTAATCAAGCTTACAGGCGAACGAAGAAGTTGAAAAACAAAAAATTCCCGTCACCCGGTTTCACGATTAGGAAATGCCACAGCTGAGCCGTCTGTCTGGCCGAGTGCCCTTCCATTGGGCCCTTTATAGGCAACAATCTTGCTAGTTGTTGTTTGGCGCTTTCAATTCGTCGTGATTGGCGATTGCTCTTATCATATTGTCCACTATGCGGCCGAGGACCTTTGGGCCGCTAACAAAGTGACGAAATCAACGGAGGGGGGGAAACGCTGTTGCCTACAGTGGGCAAAGGTGGGCAGGCAAGTGATTAGAAATCTGGAAAGGTGGAAAAGACGGAAACGTGAAAATATTTACCATGGGATCGTGAACGTAAACTTCGCTTTTAAGGTGAAAACAACATATGATTATTTATTTATTTTTTAATTCTTAAATTGAGAAAAGAATCATAATAAATATTTATATATTTTTTTTTGTTGCTGTTTGGAAATAGTTTTTTTTAGGTAAAATATTGTTTTATGCCAAACTCTGTGCTCCACGATTTGTCTTAGGTGTCCCACTGTGCCACACACTAGTGACTAGTTCCTAAATGTTGACAACATTTAAATATGCAGTGTAGTTCCACTTTTATTGGATGGATTTCTTTTGTTCTAATGAGTTGGGGATATCTTTCCACTGCGTTCCGCACTTAACGGTAAAAGTATGTGTGTGTGTGGGTGGGTGGATGGGTGGAGAGGTGCTAAAAAAAACTTTTGCGACCACGCATCCGTCGACAGCTTCTCTTTGGTACGTGGATTCGGGACGGGGGGTAAGCGATGGAGTGAACGAAAAAGAGAAGGAGAAGGAGGAGGAGAGCGTTGAGCGGAGAAAGGAGAAGCGAAGCGGGCTGCGAAAAGCCCGAAGAAATGGCAATTAGATGGCGGGCAAAGTAGTTTCCCTTCGTATATCGAGCAGTCGATATCTTAAATCTCTCGAACAAATTCGCCGGCATTTCGAAATCCGAATTCCCGAAACAAAAAGAAAAAAAATATATATAAAAATAAAAGAAATACAAACAAAAGCGGAGACAAAATAGAAAACTCCAAAAAAAACAAAGAAAAGCAATACAAAAAACCATCCAAAAGCCCAACGAACTAATGCCATAAAACGACAAATATTAAAACGAAAAATTCACAAAAAATAGAAATAACGAACCAGTTTGAACCAGAACACTAAATTAGTGATATCCAATACAGAGATCGATTGATCAGTTCTTTGCTCGGCGGCCAGGAAGGTGATGATTTTCTGGCTGCAAAGTGTTTTCATAACTTTTAGTTTTGTTTTGTAATGATTTCGTAACATTTGTCGTTGCCGTAAACGTAACGGTTTGTTCTTGCACTCTCGCACTATTATGCTCTCTCTCTCACGCGCGCTGTTTCGCTTTCTTGCCAACACGTTGTTGTTGTTGTTGTTCTTGCGCAGTCGTTCTTGGCGATCGCACTCCTCTCTATTCTGCCTTCTCTCTTGCGCTCTCTTTCTCTCTGCCTTTTTCCCTTCCGCGTGGCATTCAAAATCCGCTTTGCTTTGGCTCCTCCGCGCTCTGCTTTGCACCTAATTTTCTCTCGACATTTTTGTTGTCTATATTTACGTATTTTTTTATTTGTTACTATTAATACGCAAAAGTTCAGTTGGGAAGAAAAAACGAAAAAGCAAACACAAACACACACATGCACAGTTGCACGCGGTGCGTCTCGTGATACCCAAAAATAAAAACAATTGAAACCTTTTCTTTTTATTTATTTGTTATAGATTTAGATTTGAACTATTTAGCAGCCTTTCACGTTGTTTTTCCAATTGAAAAAGTCGCATTCACATTTAAATTATATAAACAACAACATTACCTACATATTTCCTTATCATTTGTCATGACAAGCTTTTTTTTTTTTTTTTAAATTATAATAAATTGCAGTCACGCTTTGTAGTGGAGCTGTAAATTGTTGTCTTGATAAGAACTTTTAAATATTTTTGTCTAGAGCTCAAATTCAATGTTCGTATAAGAAAAAGAGAATAAATATTTTATTAGTTGAATATACTCGAAATTAAATCATTAAGATGCATTCCAAATGAAGAGGCTTACATATTCTAATTTTATATAGATAAGTACATATATTCAAATACATTATTCGCATTATTATTTAGTGGTTTTCGCAAATCTTTAGGTTTTATATGGAGTAAACTTCGTTTAGAGCGCTCTGCGGTATTTTTTAAGGTTTATTATTGAAAAAATAATGTAGACAGAGTACAAAATAGCAAAATATACACAGGATTATGAAAACAAACTATACATATGATGCACGCATGATTTTCCAAAATTGCTTTCCATAGGGACCTCCTGAGCACATTATACGTGTGTCTCTCGTTCGCTACCACTTTCACGCTTTGCCTGCAATGAACAACCAAAGAAACAGCAACCAGAATACTTTGTGTTAAGATCTAAACACAAGCGTTTCGTTTAAAGTCAAACGCTTTCCAACATAAGATCTATAAAGAAGTGGGGCTTTCAAGGAATTCATAAAATATATATCTGAATATAGTAGAGCTCTTAACTAACTGACTTCTCTGCGCTCGATCTCATTTTAGATTCTTCAATATTCAGCGAAAATGGTATCCGGTCGTCCTCTACTCTACCTGTCACTGCCCGGTGTAGCATTTATACTCGGCGTCTTTTGGTTTCGGCGTAGAAATAAAAATCGTTTAGATAAACCCGATGACGAGGACACCTCGACCGTGAAGGATGCTGCGGAGCAAACTGTGCAGGTCCGCAAGGCAAACGGTGTCCTGCAGAATGGCAAGCAGCCAGTAGCCAGCAAGTCGATGAATATCAATGGAACCCTAGCTAATGCAAATGGAAATGCTAATGGAAGCAGCGGCAGTGGCAGTGGCAGTGGCAGTGATGAACGTGAAAGTCCCAACACGAAGCTGTACGGCAAGTCAGCACCCATCAAGATCCAGAGCAATGGACGCTCCTCGAACGGTAAACAGCAGCAACAGATTGATTCCGAGATGCTCAAGTCAAAGATCCAGGATGCCGAACACAAGAAACTTTGCTCCATAGACGAGGCCTTCGAGAATTTGTCGTCGCCAGTGGATTTGCCCGGTTCGGTGAATGCACTTTCTTCATTTTACAACAGAAAGACCATCCAGAAGACTGTGGAACCGGTGGTGATCAAGGCCACGCGCACACCCAAGATATCGCCGGAGAACTCATTCCTCGAGACCAACTATACCAAGGAGTGCGAGCAGAACAATAACTGTGAGCCCAGCACCAACAGCAAGGTGGATCCTGAAGAGCCCACTAAAGAGCAGACTGCACAGGTGGAACAGGTGGACAACAATGGGAATCAGAAGCGCAACGTGGATGCGGCCAGTCCCTCGCTGAGCATTTGCAGCGTGCAGTCGGGCGACTCTGGCAAAGGCTCCAGCCTGCCCCGCTCGGAGGCGACACGGGCAAAGACCACTTATGAGTTCCTCTTTCCCAACAGCATGATTGGCCAGCTGTACGGACGCAATCGGGCTTTCATTAACCATATCAAGACCAAAACCATGGCCAATGTGACAATCGGCAAGAACCCGTACTCGGGTAAGGTACGCATCTGCACCATTGAGGGCACAGAGAGCGAGATTGATGCCGCTTTGGTCATGATTCGTCAACGTCTGCCGGCCAAGCGGTATCCCAACTTTACCATGCAACGCATTCACTTTGCGCTTCCTCAGACCATAGTTCCTCTTTCGTCAGAAATCCTCTACAACCTTGAACTGAAACTGATTGAGGGCATTAACAATGATGTGGTGGTAAGTGCCGTGCTCTCCGGATCGCACATGTTTGTGCAGCATCCGCTGCATCCCTCACATCCCTCACTGCCGATGCTGCAAAAGCAGCTTTATGATAACTACACCACGATGGATGCCCCGTTGCTGCCCAGCCTCGAGATCAGTGCCGTGTGCGTGATCCCCATCAATGGTGTGTGGTATCGTGTCCAGATTGTCGACACAGACGCCGAGGATAAGGGTCGCTGTGTGGTTAGTTTCCTTGATTTTGGTGGCTACATGAATGTTAGCTTCGATTCGTTGCGTCAAATACGCACCGATTTCATGAGTGTGCCCTTCCAGTCCACCGAGTGCATCCTGTCCAATATTGAGCCCATCGGTGAGTGTTCTTTTTTAGTTAATTTTCAATTTTATCTTCCAATTTATATTGATATTTTATCATTTCGTCTATAGGTGCGACCTGGTCCGTTGAGGCGGGCGAGATCCTCAGCCAACTTACCAAAGGCATTGTCTTGCAAGCACAAGTTGCCGGCTACAATAGTCACAACATACCAGAAATCTATTTATTCGCATCTCTAGGCCCAAATGTGAGTATATCACCGATCCGAGGGAGATGGCATATGGGGGCAATAAAGCGGGCTAACCTATTTCGATTTAGTTTAGCTTTAGGGCTCTGTTGTCCGATATATCTATCAAAGCGATTATATCGCGATTAATAGCGTATAAATTATGCATTTCTATATCGTACTTTGCGTCTAATTAAAGCTTCAATATTTTCAATTAAATCCTTTAATGAATTGCTTAGAGATGATAATATGGCATGACATAGCTATCATTACAAAAATAGCTATTTAAAGCTAGATTTAGCTACACCATGACAAAAGGTACATCACTAATTCTGTGCTGCCATTTGCCGAAGTCGCACAAATGTTAATAGCATTCGTGTGCCGGCAGAGCGCTAGCTGAGAAATTTACATTAATCAAAAATTCAGCTGAATGTGAATATTCTCTAAATTGAAGACCTAACAAATATAAAATGGGAAATATATTTGATTTCGTAATAAGCAGATTTATAAACATATAATTAATGCTACCTTTGGCTTAGTTATAATAGATTTTCTATTCAAATTGTCTCTCCTTGTTTATTGTTGACAAGATGTAGCCACTACTAACTGAATTCTTTTCACCTTGCTTTCCAGAATGTAATTTTTATCAATAAGGAGCTGGTGGCTAGAAATCTCGCGAAATGGGTGGAGATGAGTGACTAACAAAGAAGCCAAGCCGTTCGCGAACAACAAACTCAACTAAGTAACAGAATTAATTTACAACAACAATTACTGAATGCAAGCTACATCAACAACAACAACTGAATGCAAGCTACATCAACAACAACAACTGAATGCGAGCTACAACAACAAGAACCACAACAAATCAGGCAACTTGGAGGCTAAAAAGCTTAAGGAAAATTCATATTAACATGGCTTCCAAATTGTTGGTTAAGTTGTTTAGAATGCGACTGAGCCTAGCAGAGCCACCAACCTATATAATCATACATAACACACAACACCATACACACACACACACACAAACACACACACGCATATATATGTTTAAGAGCCGCACCTAACTAACTAACACACACAAACACAACATAAAACAAGAACAGTCATGTGTCAGGCCCAGGATTGGAGGTGTGCTAGGAGTAGGATTAGTTGTAGGAGATGATGCATCCCTAGGATTGGATCTATAGAACAGCTGTGAGATGAGCTGCCTGCAAACTGCAAATGAGAACCGCTTAAGATATTACTATACTCAGTTTGTAAGTACATAGAATACCTACATACATATAAATACCTCTAGTGTAAATAGTTTTTTATAAATTTAACGAAAGAGGAAACCAAAATGCAAAAAAAAGGAACGAAATACACACAAAAACAAACTAAACTAAAATATAATAATATCAAGCGACGAAAAAATAACAAAAAAAACGCAAAAAAAAAAGGAGGAAAGCAAAGGCAAATATCTGTTGGCAAGTTGAAGCAAAGCAAAGCAAAGAAAACAAAAAAACAGAATCAGTTTGCTTTAATTTTAAAGATATTTGGTTGTAAATATATATTAGAGGAGGTTTTTTATAGATACATTTTATACATAGATATCTATGCGAATTGATGATGATAATGTCTATATATCGGATCAACCTTTGTTTTTTAAATTTGTATTGATAGTGAATCCTCACTCAAACCGTGACAAGTACAAGAACAGAGAGCAGAGAGCAGAGAGCGCAACCAGAGCAGAAACAAAAAGCAGAAGCAAACACCAAAATATCATCAGCAGCCTAAAAAAAGAAAACACAAACGAAACAGCCACACTAAAGCCACAGAATGCCTGAACTAACATATAAAAAAAAAATACAAAAACCAATTAGAATATACCTTGTATATGCGTGTGTGCCATTGTTAGTCAAGAAAAAAACAAAAACAAGAAACAAACAGAAGAACATTTCGAAAATAACAATTTAAATCTGTTCAAAACCCCCCGAAAAAGAAACTCCATTGTAAATAATGATAATAAGGAGCTGAAAGAGACGAAGAAAACAGCGGTGAAGAAACCTCTCAATGCCTTGCTTTCGAAATTCTTTTAAAAACAGCCTTGAGCTCTTATGCTCATAATACCTTAAACCCCCCTAAAACCTTAAATCAATGAAGCAATGAAGCAATACAAAATATGGAAATAAGGAAACAAGGAAACTATTTAATGCAATGCAAGCAATCGCTTACCGAGTTACCAATTCTGGGTCTATAAAAAAGCGCAGAAACCTACACTACACACACAAACTATATTCAATAACACACTAACCCCACGTACACCACACACACACACACACACACTCACCATACAAGAAGAAACCATGTTATGCATATTCATTTTGTTAAGATAATGCAATTCATTAAAAGCGATGGAAAGAAGACGCGAAAAGGAGATCAGCAGCAGGAAAGGACGAAACAATATATGCTTCATATAGTCGCCGTCGTAGTTGTCGTCGTCATTGTTCTCATTGTCATCGTCATGAAATAAATTAAATAATGTAGTTAATATAAACGTACAAGTGATGATTATGCAAATGTATCTGTATATATTCACACATATATATCGATATCGATATCTATATATATATATTTATATATATATATGTCGGCTTGAAAGACTTGGCGTGTGTTATTATTCTTCTTTTACGATAGTTTACTTTTATTATTATCATTATTATTATTATTATTATTATGATTACCACACGTGTTTTTGTTCTCGACTTTTGTTGGTTTTTAGATCTTTTCTGTGTAATTAATTAACATTAATTTGCTAAATTCTTAAAGTGATTCGTCGCTTTCGGAGGGTCGCCGTCCCTTCCGCTGCCTTCCACACTGTAGTGCAAATTCGTATAATGTCTTCTTAGCTTTTGGCGCCAATTCGAGACTTGAGTTGAGGGAAAATTAACAAAAACAAAGCAAAAAAACAAGGAAATACAAAAAAAAAAAAACGTACGTTTAGTCCACGGAACACTACTTATTATTGGTTAATTATATAAACAAATTATATACCTATTCTAGGTCAGAGTCAACTTTAAATTTTAAATTTAATTTAATTCGCTCTCGATTTCATTGTAGCCTTGTCACTTGTACAATTGTTGATAAAAACTGATTAACTGATAATGATTAACTGACATAGAGATAAAAAAAACTAAAAGCGAAGGAGCAGCAACAACTACAAGAGACATGATGTGTAGAGCACATACATATATTGCAAGTAATCTTAGTGGACCCCCGTGAGAGTCGTCCTTCGTGTGTGTGGTACTTCTATATATATTTTTTTTTTCTTATCTAGTAATGCCGTGAGACAAGAGTTACGAATAAGATTTAATTTATAGACGCATTCAAGTGAGAATAATTTACAAATCTAGTTATTAACTAAATATAATGCAAGTATATTAAAATAAAACATTATTGAAAATCACTCGTATTTGCATTGGTGGGGTGGTTTTTTCTATCATCAGGTGTGGAAAAAGGATCATGCAATGTTACAGATCTGAAAATTTATGGAAAATAAAATGGAAATCCTTTCTCCTATCTAGCCTAACAATTTCGAAGAGAAATATAAGTGGAAGCTATCTCTGAATGCAGCCAAAATAATACTCTCGATTGCTGTTGTTGCTGCATAGCTTGTACTTTGCAGGCAAAGCGTGGAAGAGAGCGAGACAGACGAACTCAAATAGCATGCCCGAAAGATCTAAGCGCTTTCAAAAGATCGGTAAATAATACAACGGTAATAAAAACAACCAAATTGAGCTGTTCTTTTGTTGATCTTTTTAATCGGTCTTTTGTGAACAATTTGTGAAAAATAATGTTCGAATCTTCAATGGCAAATTGGAATACCCAGAACCATACTTTTTTACAACCGCAGGAAGGGGGGTAATTACCCAGAAAGTAACCATTTCTTTTAAGCAATTGTGTACTTAACGGAGCAGTGTCCTTATCCATAAACTCAGCGGTGCTGACGACATTATGGCTCGATAAGGAAGCTGAAGTCATCGTCCTACTACGATATGGTTTGTGATCCCCCAATAATTGGAGCAAATACCCATAGACATGCGGCTGTTATACGGCCATTTCGATTTCAACGATTCGATCCGCATGATTCAAAAGGAACCTGCCCTGGGTCCGTCTGGCGCTACGCTATATTATATAGATATAAATCGGCGATTACGATCAAGATTATGATATCGGACACGGGGCGCTGGCAGGAGAACGCTGCGTCAGAGTCCATGAGATTCGATTTCACTTGGATTGATTGGTGGTGCTGCTGGTAGGGTAACCGGTCAGGTCCGGACATTCGTAGAGAAGGCGTCGTAAAAGTTTCATTGACCACAATTCGAATTCTCCGGAATCTATAGTAGGTTCTCCACTTGGTCCGATTATCGATTATCGATGTTCCTAATGGGTTATGTCTGCAGTTCCCAGACTGTGTTTTTCTTTTGCGCTTTTTGGTTGGTCATTTTTAATCTATATCGAGAGTGGCCAGTCACGGTCGGTTTCGGATAAGTTCGTAAAGGTATAGTGTGTTTTACGGTGTCTGCGTCTGCGGGTTCGTCTATCAGAAGGTATTTACAGCCTACTGACCATTTAGGGTTCTGGGGCTCCTTTGCCTGCCGGTTTTTATCTAAGCCAAAAGTGCTCTCCGACTTATCGCCGGACATTGGAGATCGAGTATCTTGCCCCAGTCCCTACATTGGCTGGTTTATCTGTTTATGCATGTACCATATTTTTATATCTGTATCTAAGCACCGGTTGTCTTATCTGTGATCTTCGGGAGAGGGTTCAGCTTCACCTTCCCGTTTCCGTTCTCCGTTCTCTTTTATCTTTTATCCGGAAAAACAAACTCGTGCGATCCGTATTTATATATTGTATATTACTGTTTATATTCCCGGGTTAATATATAAATGAAGCGTTTAGAGTTATTGAACTTTGTAAATTATAAGTGCAGGTTAGGCCTGAAAGTTACTCAAATTTATACTTGGGAATTATAAGGCAACTTAAGCTAACCGTTGCTTTTTCTTTAACACAAATTTGTATTAAAATATATTGTAATCTCAATATATACTAATAAAATGATACTTTTAAGAATGTTTTATTTATGTTAGTTAAACTAATTGATCTGCTTAATTAGAAAAAAAACGCTGTATACAAATTATAAGTAGTCTACGGGAAATATTAATATTTACTTAGTATAATAAGTGAATCTATTCTCTTTTCAATTTGGGAATTATAAGTACAGGTTATTTTGATAATGATCTCCATAAAATATTAATTAGGTGTTAAAAACAATTATAGTTATCTGCTGGAAAATAAATAAAGCCAACTGTTTTTACTAATTAATTTGGCAAACCTCTGGCTTTCAAACCATATGATTTTTCTGTGGTACACTTAAAACAGTTGTAGACTTGACTAAGTGGTGACAACTCCAATTAGGAACTGTAGGAAGACTCACATAAATTTCAATTACAGTTTTTTAACAGCTGCACTTATGTACCTTGTACCTATTTAGGTACAATCCCAATCGGTTGTACCATTATTTGGACTGGGCTTAGCCCATCCCGATCTACCACGCCGATCTACGCTATCGCATGAAGAACGCCGCCGCACGAGAGCACGCCACCAAAGTTTTTCCCAGCTATATATGTATGTACCTGTGTACAGGTGTACCTGATCTGTATGTGTGTGTGTGTATGTGAATAATTTCACGCTTATTACCTGCCCGCTCGTACTTGTACTTTGGCGGTTCTTAAAGCGCCAAGCGCGGCGAGCATTCTCAGTTCCAGCCGCGGCATTCACGGCACCACAAGCTCGCCTCCTCTAGCCAGCACTTCCATCGCACTTTCAGTTCTAGCTCCGCACCAGAATCCTCATCAGTAACCGAACCCAATAATTGCTTATTAACGAGAAGCGAAAGTTCGCGGCGCTGCCAAGCATAACCATAACCGAGGGCTGGTCAATGCAATGTACTAATTACCGGCCAAGTGCAATTAAAAACTAACTAAATAATAATAATAATAATCAAGTTCAAGTCGAGTCAAGATGGAAATGAAGGCAGCGAGCAATGGAACCACGCCGGTGGTAAATCCGCCGGTAACCGCTCCGACGGAGGTAAGTGTGCCACAAAAGAAAAAAAAAAAAGGGAAAAGATTAAAAGAAAAATAGGAAGAAATCAAGGAAACTGTTAATTCGGCTAATGGCTTATATTAATGGCCACTCAAGAACTCAAGTGTTCCCCAGATTAGCGGCGTGCGAAACAGTTCGTACATTAAGTATTCGCATTACGTATACGCACAGTAACCGGAAAAAACCCCCAGAAAAACCACCAACCAGACCCAGACTTGGTCATTATTTTCCTCAGTGTGGACACACTTTTTTTTTTTGTTTTTTGTTTTTAATTTAATGGCTTTATGATCATTGTTATGATCATTAGGGCTGTTGGGCTTTAATTGCTGGCTAATCGACCGACAAACGAAATGCGATTTACGGTCCACCACAAAAAAAAAAAAAATACAACAAAAAATAATAGAAAAAAACGGGTGAAAAGACCCGTGTCAGGCGGATATTATATGCATATCTCTTATACGCTTTACGACCCTGCGCCACATAAATATCTTAGTACTTATTCTACGAAATGACGACTACGCCGACGACGACAACGTCTTTTGTTCGTCCGTATATTTCATTTCTACCATAATGCCCGTAAAACCGTTAGTTATCTGGGCAACCTTCACACCACCGCCACTCCGCTTCAGATCTGCCAAAACTATAACTATAAACTGTAAGCCCCACCATTCTCTCCATCTAGTATATAGTCGTATATATAGTATAGCATCGAAGAGCTGGAAATAGAAACCCGTTTTTAGTGCAGCGGCCATAAAATGCGACAAATGAGAACTGTGACTGTGCCTTTTATAGAGAGCTAGCACCTCCTCGGTTACAAAATTTCCCAGAAAGTGCAATAGATAATGGGGAAGATAGGAATGGAGATCAGTTATTGAATCATCTCTGAACTTGGTTTATTTAAAGATCAAAACGTACAACTCTTTGGAATTTGTATTAAGTAATCTATCTATATATAAACTTATTCCATATAAAAAGAATATTAATATTATTCGTAGAGGTATTTCCCTAGCGTCATCTTCACTCGATTGCATTTATATTACTATTATTAAGAGAACGCTTTCATTTAAATAATAGTGGACTTCCCCTGAAGTTCTCAGACTACAAAGCTGTCTTAAATTGCGGTTAGCATAACTTAAATTTAATTCAGAATACAAAGCGAAGGGAATTCCCAGGGTAAGCTCAAGAATAATAATAAATTTCCCATTTGTAAAGCCACTTCAACTATCCGAATGTTAGACATTTTTCCATTGACAAATAATTAAGCAAATAGATACAGTTACAGCTACAGATACAGAAAAATACGTATATCTGTATATGTAGTTTTATTTTCATTTCGCTCCTCCCAGCTGAGTTATTGTTTTATTTAAACAGCTTTTCCCCCCCGCAAAAAACACAAAACAGAGTTCTCGTGCTCCGTGTCTCTCCCTGATAAAAGCAACTCCCCAGCTGCTCTGACTGTGCAAATAAAAGACTGAAAATAGATTTAACCAAATAGCAGTGTACTAAAATCATTATAAATATTAATAAGAATGAATCATCAATATTAATTAATCACGCAACAGTTTAAAGTTTTAGTTTGTTAGTGGTTTAATATAATATTTGCAATAGAAGATGGGCCTGCCTTTTTTTCCCCTAATTGTTTACGGAAAAAAGTGATGTGTTTTAGGCTTAGTTAAAAATTACCCCAAAAAAACTCGAAATAAAATGTAAAAAGTTATCATTACCTTTTTTGTCATTAAGGGAATTTGTTTGAGCATTTAAGTATTCAATTTGCGAGTTGAGTGGAGTAATTAGCAATTAGTTAGTCATTAGTCTAAATTCAATTATGCAATTAACGTGTGAAATACTCTACCCTAGACAATGGCCTATGAAAAAAATGTAGTGGTACTAGGTAATACCCAGATTGGATCATTGACTGCAAGGCAAAGTGAAAAGCCTGTTATTAATTTTAGTTTTCGGGGGATTTCTCTCAGCATTTTTTAATACATTAGGTGAATCGTTCGTTTTACTTAATTCGTAATCGGTATTAATAGAATTACCTGCCTCTACTTGTAGTTTGATCACTATTATTCACTCTGTTCTAAGATGCATTTGTTGGCAGTTTGTATTTAGGAACTTAAGTGATTCAACTGTCCCACCCGACTTTCTATACAAATTATTTACAGAAATATCACAAAACTAAACTCTGGCAGCTGCTGTTTTTGAAATTAAATGATGCATTGATTGTGTTAAATTGATTAATTGATAAATGTTTTTGTAAGAGTGATTAATAATTGTATTTATTTTACTTAAACATTGTATTTGAAAATCCTTTTAATACTTTTGAAGCATTATTAAATGCAATGCCATATTTTCGATATAATATTCGATATTGTGATCGATATGATTATATCGAATTTTAGGCTGTAAAATATGAGGGTCTCGCGAGGCTACTTCAAAGGGACTCTAATCTAATCATAATGGGGCATACTAAGATAAATATATGCCATAAATGCTATATCAGTCCGTGGGCGGGTTATCTGGCATTGGATCCGCTTGGATCGTGTTTGCCCACGAAACCAAAAAACCAAGAACCAAGAACAATGATCCAAGAGTCCATGCTTGTGTCACTAATGGCTGGAATGCCCAAATATTTAGTCATGTGTCTGGACTTAAGCTGTCATAAAATTTGTATTCCTCTGAATCGCACATATTTGATGAACAAATTCTGAAGCAATTCTTCTCTTTGTCTGGCAGAAGAAAGATGAGGAAAAGCAGAAGGCCTCGGAGCGTTCGAATTGGGGCAATGGTCTGGAATTTCTCATGTCCTGCATATCCGTGTCCGTGGGCTTGGGCAATGTCTGGCGTTTTCCATTCACCGCCTACGAGAATGGAGGAGGCGCTTTTTTAATACCCTACATCATAGTCCTGTTTCTGATCGGTAATAAAGAGTCGTTATTGTATATATTTTTATTTATATTTTACATATATATTAACGCGTTTGTTTAGGAAAGCCCATGTATTATCTGGAGATGATCATGGGCCAGTTTACGAGCCAGGGTACGGTAAAGATCTGGTCAGTAGTGCCAGGATTCGTGGGCGTGGGCTATGGCCAGGCCTTCGGCACCATCTGCATCATCTCCTACTATTCCTCGCTGCTGGCCCTCACGCTGTACTACCTCTTCGTATCCTTTCAATCGGAGTTGCCTTGGTCCTATTGCCGGGACGAGTGGACCAACTGTGTCAACTCCCGGCCAGCGGAATACGTTGAGAACCTGCTCAGCACTGGATTTTCCTCGGCTAATGGCACATTGGCCAGCAATACCAGCGAGGACAAGCTCCAGAGCAGCTCGGAACTCTACTTTCTGTAAGTTTATGATTGATTTATTTAGTTTATTATTTAGTTTATTATGATTTATGATATAAGCTTTTGGCTTTGATTATTTATTAATTATATGATTTATTTGGGGGGTTATTAGAATTGGATAATCTGTTTAAAAATAAACAACAAATTTATTTTCCGTAATACTTTCAAGACAACCATAATAAGAACAACAACATTTTAGAGGAAGAATTTTGCGAAATCGCCTAACAAATTATCCGTTTTCTACATCGGGTAACAGGCGAACAGAAAGCAGGAGAGCGACGATGCGCCAATCATTCACATGAGAGAGGGAAATACGAGAGATTTTCAGATAAAACGCTAGGTGTCGCTACATATTATTATATTCTTATTGAAATAGTGGCGCCATCTATGCGATTGTACGGGAACCAACCACAGGGAAATTAAAATAAATTGCTAGATGGCGCCACATATAATTACATTCTTGTTCGAATAGTTACATTCTTATTGAAAGACTGGCGCCATCTAACGGTTGCAAGGGGAATCACCACAGGGAAATTCAAACAAATTGCTAGATGGCGCCACATATAATTACATTCTTGTTCGAATAGTTATTCTTATTGAAAGACTGGCGCCATCTAACGGTTGCAAGGGGAATCACCACAGGGAAATTCAAACAAATTGCTAGATGGCGCCACATATAATTACATTCTTGTTCGAATAGTTATTTTTATTGAAATAGTGGCGCCATCTAACGGTTGCAAGGGGAATCACCACAGGGAAATTCAAACAAATTGCTAGATGGCGCCACATATAATTACATTCTTGTTCGAATAGTTATTCTTATTGAAAGAGTGGCGCCATCTAACGGTTGCAAGGGGAACCACCACAGGGAAATTCAAACAAATTGCTAGATGGCGCCACATATAATTACATTCTTGTTCGAATAGTTATTCTTATTGAAAGAGTGGCGCCATCTAACGGTTGCAAGGGGAACCACCACAGGGAAATTCAAACAAATTGCTAGATGGCGCCACATATAATTACATTCTTGTTCGAATAGTTATTCTTATTGCAAGAGTGGCGCCATCTAACGGTTGCAAGGGGAACCACCACAGGGAAATTCAAACGAATTGTTAGATGGCGCCACATATAATTACATTCTTGTTCGAATAGTTAGTCTTATTGAAAGAGTGGTGCCATCTAACGGTTGCAAGGGGAACCACCACAGGGAAATTCAAATAAATTGCTAGATGGCGCCACATATAATTACATTCTTCTTCTAATAGTTATTGAAAGAGTGGCGCCATCTAACGGTTGCAAGGGGAACCACCACAGGGAAATTCAAATAAATTGTTAGATGGCGCCACATATAATTACATTCTTATTAGAATAGTGCCGCCATCTAGTTACATTTTTATTGAATAGTCATACCTGAAAAATAAATACTGAATTTATGGTTTAATCCAAAATGTAAAGTTCTATTTAAATATATGCTTCCTAAATGTATTCTTCACTGAAAATTGGAATAATTCCACATAGAATTCTATATAGCATGTGCAAACTGTTCCAGATTTTCTCACGTATCTGTTTGGAACAGATCTAATTGCACTCATGATGCAAAATAATAAATAGTGGCACTCATCATCAGCATTGTCGCTGTCTTCCGTTTTCCTAATAAACAAACTGAAGGGAATTCAGAGTCATGTTTCTGATAAACAACGAGCTGATATGACATTACAATTGTTTACATGTCTCAAATAGATAACTCAAAGTCGAATGACTTAGTCAATATTATTATAATATAAAAAACGAGTAAATTAACATGTTTATTTCAGTGGTTACTCTTTGTTTATTATTCATTTATTATATATTTAGCAGAATGAATTATTGAAAATAGGAAATGATATCAATACATATTTCTAATTATTTATCATTTGATGTAAATATTTTAATTGGTTTGATTTAAAACTTTTCTGCAGCAACGTGGTGATCAAGGAGAAGCTGGACATTTCGGACGGCATCGGTGACCCCGACTGGAAGCTGACGCTAGCACTGTTCGTCGCCTGGGTGGTCATCTTCCTGGTGATCATGCGCGGCGTTAAGAGCTCCGGCAAGGCGGCCTACTTCCTGGCCCTGTTCCCCTACGTGGTGCTCTTCGTCCTCCTAATCCGCGCCGTCACGCTGGAGGGCGCCAAGGATGGCATTATCTTCTTTTTGGAGCCACAGTGGGGCGAGCTGCTGAACCCAACTGTTTGGAAGGAGGCGGTGGTCCAGTGCTTCTTCTCGTTGGCAGTGGGCTCTGGGCCAATCATCATGTTCGCCTCGTACAATCGTTTCGATCATGGAATCTATCGGGATGCCATGATTGTGACCACGCTGGACACGCTGACCAGTCTGCTGGGCGGCATTACGATATTCGCCATTCTGGGCAATTTGGCGCACAACCTGCAGATCGAAAATATCCGGGATGTCGTGCGCAGTGGCACAGGATTGGCCTTTATCTCATATCCGGATGCCATCTCCAAGTTCCAGGCGGTGCCGCAGCTCTTCTCCGTTCTGTTCTTCTTCATGCTGTTCGTTTTGGGCATCGGTTCGATTGTGGCCCTGCAGAGCACCATTGTCACCATCATTTGTGATCAGTTCAAGGGCTGGAAATACTGGAAGGTGGCGCTGACCACCTCAGTGTGCGGTTTTCTCATGGGACTGGTATATGTGACGCCGGTAAGAAATGGAAATTGAATTTATATAGAATAACTTTTGCAGAATGAGCACGTTCACTTACGGGAATGAATTGCAAATAAATATGTTCATTTCTGTGCTTACTTTTTGTTCAGTTGCTTAGTATTATTTATTTTATTTAATCTTACTTATTTATTTACTTTTTTGACTACCAGGGAGGTCAGTGGATCCTTACGCTGGTGGACTTCTACGGAGGTACCTACGTGGTCTTCATTCTAGCCATTTTTGAGTTGGCTGGCATTATGTGGGTTTATGGTGCGTACTGCTTTACTCTGATTCTAACCAAGTATATATGTTTATATATTATATATTTATATTGCCACAGGTCTGCAAAACTTCTGCGATGATATTGAGTTTATGTGCAATCGACGCGTTTCTCTGTACTGGCGAATGTGCTGGTCCTTCTTCACACCCGTAATGATGATCATCATATTTATATACTCAATGGCCACCATTGAGCCAATTAAATACAGCGAGCTCTTCTTCCCCGAGGCCGCCAATGGTAAGTAACTATTAATTAGGAATATTATATATACTTATATATATAATATATTATATGTATATATTTACAGTGGCTGGCTGGGTCCTGTTTGGCATAGGAGCTTCCCAGTTCCCGCTGTGGGGCATTTGGTACATCTCCCGTCATAGAGAAGGCAGTATCTGGCAGGTATGTGTATCTGTATCTGTACTTTCCGAATATTTCAATATTATTACCTATTTTTACTAATTTATTTACAACTTCAACTCAACTTCTAGTCCCTGAAGGCCTCGCTTAAGCCCAGCGACCGATGGGGTCCCGCTAATCCCGATATAAGGCGCGAATGGGTGATCTTCAAGAATCACAAGGCCGCCCAGAGAGCCAACCGCAAGGAGGCGTCGAAACTGTGTCACTTCTGGCAGAAGATTGGTAATTTCTGCGGCAGCAACATCTAAATGGGGTTATCATCGGGGGGGATATCAGAGATTACGATTATCATAGCGCCGCCTGTTAGTTATACGCCATATTGTCAGCCTCCATGAAGCCATCACAAAAGCGAAGCGAATATATTGCATCTATGAATTAAAAAAATCCCTTTTTTTTTTTGTTATTTTATGTACAAAGTTTATATATTCAAATGTGATAATATTGAGGAGAAATAAATAAATTATTGTTATCGATATTATCTATTTATATCATATGTATGTTCTTTCGGTTGCGTTTCCAAGAATAAACGGGAAAAAACTCAAGAGATCCCTTTGCTGGCACATCGCAGGCAAAGCGCGGGAGAAGGACACCGAGCAGAATTTGTTTTCCCATTGAAAGGAATCGATTCCTTACCTTTAGGTTTTGATCCATCCATTAAATATATTTAGTCGACATTACATTTTTTTACTTTTATTTTATTTTTATTCAGTTTTTGTTTGTTTTTCTTTCATACAAAGCCCTTTATTATTGTTAAAATTTCAATTATTTTCTTTTGGTTTTTCCGTTCGTTAATTAATAATTTACAGTTTTATGAGTTCTTCTCTTCTATCCTCTTCTATGTTACCTCCTCTATCCGCTATCTTTTCTACCTTGCATCATCATCGTTCGACTCCCCTCGGTTGTACATTATAACAGTACAGCAATTGATTTTATGTAATATGGTAAATTTGCTATAAATAGTGGGAATTCTTATGAGGTAAATGCTTAATGAGCAAAAAAAAAAAAACAATTACAATCGTCGTCGTCAGATCAGATCAGTTTATGCTACATACATAATACATATAATATATAGTATATATATATATATATGTATACAAAATAACAAATCGTAAGTCTAATAAACATTCTTAAAATTCATATCTCAAATACAAATACAATATTTGCTTTAGCTGTTTTTCTGTGTTTTGTTTCCTTAATTGTTTTGTTGGTTTTCGGGTTTTCTCTGTTTTAATAATAGTGTTTTTTTTTTCTGAAATCATCGCGAATAGAATTTCTTAGCATTATTAGCTTATTTCCAAACTATTTTCGGATTCAAGGAACGTTCTTTTTTCGATTTTGCGACGTGTTCCATGGTTTTCCCTCTTTTGGTTTTCTAAATCCTTTAAATCCTCTAAAATCCTTTTCTCTTGCTATTTCGTGTATGTAGTGGTTGGTTTTTTTGTATTTCTTTTGTTTTTTGTTTGTTTTGTTTTGGTTTTAAATCGTAATATACTAATTTAGCAAATGTAGGCACCCTAAATATTAAAGCTTTTGCAAAAAACACGGTTCCTCGATAAGATATAACAATATATTTTTTGTTTTCGGGGTTTCCCATTTAAATTTAAATATACAATACAGTAAATTCAAAATAAACTATTTCATTAGCCACTGAATTTGTGTTTGGTTTTTGTTCTGTTCTTCTCCTTTTTTTTTATTTTTATTACTTTATTTCTTGTAGAAATTTAATCCTTCCTTCATTTTAGTTTATTTTAATTTAACTTTTTCGTTTTAGCATTAGTTTAAGTTTAGTTTAAGTTGACATCCGTTTAGCTTTAGTTAAGTTTAAGTTTTTGGGGTTGTTTTTTTAGTTTTTCTTCTCTTTGTTTAATTCATGCAATGCATTCTAAGTTTAGTTCGCTTTTCTCTGTTTTTTTTCTTATTCTGTTTATCTTTTTTTGTTTTTCAATAAAAAATTGTTTTTCCGCTAGATCTTCGGCCTTTCCCTTACGAATTTAATGTTTAGTTTAACATAATAATTGGTTTTTCTTATTAGTTCTTCATTGTTTTTTTTTAGTTTTGTTAA
Source organism: Drosophila kanapiae (assembly GCA_008042475.1). Lineage (NCBI taxonomy): Eukaryota > Metazoa > Arthropoda > Insecta > Diptera > Drosophilidae > Drosophila > Drosophila kanapiae. Next base: position 62,440 of record VNJM01002562.1, on the reverse strand, counting down.
TAAATTGGTCTTTGCTTCGGCTTTCGATTTAGCTACTGAATACGTTACTATAATACATATAAAGTCAAATACGATCTTATTAGTGTGGTTGGGTTTGTTTTTGGTTTTTGGTATATAGACCTTATAGACCGTCTGTACATGTATATATATATACTTGTGGTGTGTCGTATATCTCTAGATATATTGTATATGCAACCATACATATTCTGCATACATTCTCTTTCTAGTTGGGCGTGGGATTTATTATTTCTGGGATTTATCTCGTTTTTGGGGGTAGGAAAAGGACCTCTTGTGTCTCTATCGGAGTGAGTTCCTAGCGTGTGAAATTTTTCTCTGGCTTTTCGGCTCTCGATTCTCGGTTGGTTCCGGCATTCAAATCCTAATTTGTTTTTGGTTTTTTGTTTGGAGCATTGGCATTGGCTTTAATGTTCTCTATTGGACCTGCTTTGGCTAGAAGTGTTTGGTTTCTGATTCTCGAAGTACCCCTTGAGCTCTACGATTCGCTGGAGAAAAGAATATATATGGGAGGTTTTTGAATATTTGGATTTAATTTTGGATTAGAGAGAGAGAACACAAAGTTGGAAACCACACATTATATAAATAACGAGGTGCAAAGTGACGGGACAGGACTAGGACCTATGATAAACACAAGGACATTGTGCGCTACGATCCTTCAACCGTTATATCTGTATCTGTATCTGTGTTGTTTTTGATTTGTTTTCCAGTTTTTGTTTTGCTTAATATTTGGTATCTTTAATTCGTTATCCCAGCTCAAAGGCGGCTAAAAATCTTCTGTATTATAAATTGTTTCCGTTTTCAATTAGGTTTATTCATTTATTTTCTGTTTTTAGTTTTTTTAGGAATTCTCTTGGTTTGGTTTTTTGTCGGTATTTTGTATAATAAAGACCTGTCTTTTGGAAATTCGGTCCCTCATATCAAAGTTATTTTCTTTGTCTCGTTTTTATCTCGTGTTTTAATGTATCTTTTGTGGGGTTTTTTTTAGGAAACCAGTTTAAACGGGAATTCGATTCGTGTACCGATTATTTTCGATTACCGATTACCGATATATCGTATAACTTGGTACAAGTACTCGTAGTTCAAGGTGTTTTGTAGAGTTGAAACCCAAATATGCATTAATACATAACGTTAAAGCTGGGCGCATTCCATCATATCGTGGTATCTTTCGGTGTGTCTGTGTGTGTGTGTGCGAGTGTGTGTCTGTGTTCTGATAACAGATCCGTCTATCGTGCCGATAACTTATCCGATATCCGGATACACGTTTAGTTATGTTTTGTTCTGTTCTGTTTGGTATGTTCTGTGTGTAGATCTTTTGTTATTTATTGTGATAAAGCTATTTTGACAGCAGTCTTGAACGTTCATTTCAATTTAAATATTCAATATTATAAATAGGTATACACACATTTTTTTAAGGGTTTCGATTTAGTTTGTTTTTGTTGCTTGTTGGTTTTCTCCTTTAACTCGGTTGTTTGCTTTGTTTGCTCTTCTAATTCTGCATCGTCTTTCAAATAGAACTCTCTTGTATATGGTTTAAGAGCTATCAGACAGTTGGGGGAATTGTTTGCAGGATTTCTCTTTTGAGCTTAGGGGATGCGGTTAGGCGGGAGAGTCTGGAAATGTGGAATTGGAATTGGATTGGGGAAATGGGAAATCAACGGCAAAATTTGAATACAATTTGTTGTTGTTGTTGGCTTATGTGGACTGCATCTATGGCTATGTATATAATCTATAGATTATACATATTTTGATCCTTTTTTCTGGCCCTGGTTCTGTATAATTGCAGAGTCTGCAGAGTCGTCCTACCAAAGATTATTATTTTAGAGTTCTATATAATCCGTTTGCTTAATTTTTTTTGTTTTGGTCCTACTGACTGGGGAAATGTTAGGAACGGGATTTTGGGAGCACGATACGGGGAATTCAGTTGTATATCTCTTGCCTTCCGTGAAGTCCTAACAAAGCGTTAGAAGGTTGCGTTTTACCTAATCGTTTTTCTCTTATTCTTTCTCCTATTTTAGTTTTTTCTTGTTTTGTTTTTTAAATAACTTCGATGCTCTCACTTAATACTTTATAGTAAGTATATATAGTATGTATGTATAATGTTCCTTTTAGAATCTTTAGAAAATCTTTACGTAGCTCGGCCACTTCTGCTATTATGTATGCCTACACACTATGTTTGCTCTAATCTCATCATATATTCCAATTCAATTCGCTTCTGTTTGTTATCGTTTCGTTTCCTTGCGTTCCTCCATTTCGTTTCGTTTCGAATATTTTCTATCTGGAGCTGGTTATTCTGTTTCGTTCCCTCGTTATCATATTTTTTATACCAGCTAGCCTTGTTGTATATATTAATGTGAATTACCTTTAATATGTTACAAAAGTTCAATTAAAATTGTTCACATTAAGTACTCGTAGTAGATTTCTATAACTAACGTTAGTTTTTGCATTTCTCTCTGTTCTCTGTTCTCATTTATCGTTAATCCCTAATCGTTTATCGTTCCTTTTCCTCGCTTAGGCCTAGCGTCTACACTACTATCGTTATCCTCATCATCGACTCTCATCACGTAACGTCCGTTCGAAAGCTAGTCAGGTTCTTAATTGAGTTTATATAATGGTAGTTGGTAGAAAAGAAAAGAAAAAAAAAACAGCAACAACGAAAATATATAATATATATATATATATATATATATATGTAGAAAAAGAAGACAACAACAAACTTGTTTCCTTTAAACTTGTTTCGTTAGTTTAGTTAAAGCCAGAGCTAGTAGATATATACTATATAAGTAGGTGCAACTTGCACTTTCTCTTATTTACTGTGAGTTTTCCTTCTTTCCATTTATCGTTTTATCTTCCGTTTGGTTATTTTTGTTTTTCCACAGTTCTTAAGACTTTGGTTTCGGTTTGTTTTCTTTTTTACGTTTATCCTTTGGTTTGTTTTTCTGGCCTTGCTGTTTTCCAGATCTCGTAACATAAATTTTTTAACAGCTAGATAGGTTTTTATAGGTTTTTCTGTTCTGTTTTTTTCATTATTATTTTGCTTTCTTTGTTTTTGTAGCTTCTTGCTCATTTTGTAGATAATGGTTATGGGGTTTGGATTCTTTGTAGTTTCGATTTTATTTTTGTTTTTTATGTTATGCACTTACACACACTTATACAGACACACACACTCTCAAACACACAAGGAACGGCAGAGAAACAGACAGAAGGACAGACAAGATGCATCCTTTGGATGTATCCAGAGACTTAGCACAAGACGGACGATTGGTGGAATATTTGCGCCATGTTTGGTGAATGAATTGCAGATGGTCTTGGAAATACCGGAACCGGAAGTGCCAAAGTGGTGAGATAAAAGGCTGTGCTCTTTCAGGATTTCAGGTTAACTTTGATTGCTTTTATCGTACATTTGCCTGGGGTGTTACGATACGATACAATACCAGTGTTACTCTATTGAATTTCAGCTTTCTGAGCGTTCTTTATCTTTATGATCTATGACCTATGATGACCTTAAACTATATTCGATTCAGCATTCGCACTTTATACAAGCACACACTCACACACACACGCACATACACGTAGTCTATTTTACTATTTATTTAATGTATTTAGTATGCAAGTACAGGCTTTGTTGGCCCAAGGTGAGAATTACAAATACGTTTAGCCTAAGACTTGGAAAAAAAAAATTACACATCTGAATATGTATATATATATGTACATATATATATTCCGTTTTCTTTTCAGAGTGAAGAAGTGTACATAGAGATATATACATATATATACGCATACGTCTCTGTGAGGGGTATATGCTAACATTTGACTTTTTTTCTCATTTCGAAGAGGCTTATTTACAAAAGGCCGAGTTCGAAATTCGACTTGTAGAATTACTAATATTACCATTACCGCTATTATTACTATTATTACTATTACCAGCACTATTACTACTATTATTGCATACACGTTCTCTTTTCCTAGTAAACTTATTCAACGCAATCGTCGTCGTTGTCGTTGTCGTCGTCGTCATCGGTTCATTATTTATCGATTCGCCACCACCACTAGCTTCTTCACCGCCGAAAGTGGTAAATACGGTCGTTATTATCTGATCGGGCGAACTGTTGCTAGTCGTCGTGTTGGTGTTCGTGTTCGCCAGCGATTCGGCATCTTCGGGTATAACTGGTATTACTTGCCGATCAGCGATTTGGTGCAACAGGTACTCCTGTTGCTGTGACTGTGTTTTCGATAGCGATTTCGATTGCGATGGCGATGGCGATGGCGATTGCGATAACGACGGCGAATGCAAACGTTGCCTTAGCGCTGTTTCGGCCATTCCGAATTCTGGTTTAAACATTGACGTAGACGTAGTTGCGATAACTGATGACGATGATAGCGATAATGTTGTTGTTTTTGTTGTTGTTGTTGTTGTTGGCCAGATTGATCGATCCGGCCTTATTGTTAGCATCTCGATGTTAATCACGGAGTTGGAGCGCTCTCTTTCTGATATTCAGCTGCCGTATTTGTTGGAAGATGCGTAGCTATTAACTGCAGATCCATTTGATGGCATGTGAGTATCAGGCACTAAATGTGGTGTTCTACTAGATATAGGTGGCAAAATAGGGCTTGTTGGCCAATGGTAAGTAGCAGCGGCGTTATTGGATGAGGGAACACTTCTATGCAAAAAGCAGTATGTTAATTGTCGTTATCATTTGTATCATTTCTTATCAAAATCAAATCAAATTTTGTTTCTTTTGGTCATTATCTTTTTTAATGGCGATGGTTTGATAGGATGCAAATCATGAAAAATGTCACAATGAATAGAATAGAATAGAATATAATAGAATAGAATAGAGTAGCCGTGACGAGTCAGTAAGAGTATAAACTAGGGATGCACATCGAGAGGTAAAGCCAGATATGATATATTTTATATCATATCGAAATTAGCGCAAAGATTAATAGATCGAGTTTTGCAATATCGAAAAATATCGGATTTACCGTAATATATGGATATTATGTAGGAAATGTGGCAAAGTTTGATACATCGAAATTGTAAGTAACGAAAAATGTAACTATATATGTTTTTTATTTACTTATCGATTTTATTTGGATTATCTTAAACATTTTTTGATAACCTCTATATACTTATTTCCAACAATTAAAGTTTAAACTATGTTTAGGCTCTTCTTGGATACACTCTGCACTATATCCAACAGAATCTCGATTTATCGCAACGTTAAAATATCGACATCGGTTTTCGCGTCAAATAATAATGCAGTATCGATATTTTCTGCCATCCCTAGTATACACCGAAGAAAGGAATTGAAAGCCCTCTCAGATCACTTTTTTGTCCGAAAATAGATACTTAATATTTTTTTTGTACCATTTTTTTAATTAGATTTACATGATATTGAAAAATCAACTAGAATGTCCTTAATCACAGGATAAAATCACTTGAATCTTGCATAGAAGACGGAGTAGGATTCTCTTTGTATTTTCGTGGGAATCACAAAGTTTGGGGATTTAATTTTTGAAGGAATCAAGTGTGTGTGCAGTGGACATCTAGGGAACACAGACATATACTCTATATATATATATATATAATATTTACAAATAATATTACAGGACTACACAAGACGCAGGAATGGATCAGGAACAGGACCAGGATAAGGACCAGGACCCCTAAATAAAGGACAAGCGACAAACGACTCACGGACACGAAAACAAATTGAAATGACAGACTGACACTGACACAAGTCTTGCTCGGATGATGGACGCGTGTGTGTTTGGACTGAGATGAGGCTAATGGGCATGGAGACGCGGAACAGAAACAGAGAAATACACTGAGAACAAATGTCGCCAAGGAAATTAGTATAAGAATAATTAGAATTCTTATAAAATGATTCTTAAGTTTCGGTTCGTAATTTCTCAGATTTTCCAGATAGTTTTTTACAATTTTACGGCGACATTTGTTCTAAGTGTATAAACAGAGTGTGAAAAACAGAGAGAGAGAGAGATAGAGAAACAGAGAAAGAGACAGAGACGAAGGAACAAAAAAAGAGAGCGAATAAAAAAAGAGGCCGGGGCTCACCTAGAATGCGGAAACAGCATGGGCGCCGCGTTGAACATCGATTGGGGGGTCGGCGCCGCAATTGGTGCCGCCGCCGCCGCCGCCGCAGTGTCCGGATGCAGAAAGTTGCGCCGCTGCTCGATCCGCTCCTGGTGCTGAGTCAAACAGCGGGACAATAAATCCGGAAGGCTCTCCATGTGCTCCTGCAAGAGATAGGAAGTTGTGGAAGGGAATTGGGGATTGGAATTGGAATTGGGATTGGAATCGTCATCATCATTAAGGTATATACTGGCACTCGGACTTTGTATTCATTTGTCATACTTGTATGGTCTGCATTTTGTCCTCCAGATTGGTCAAGCGCTCCTCGATAGCATCCTGACGGCTAGACATGTCCGATATTATCTCGTAGACTGTGTTTTGTGTCTGCGAATGGTACGGACACACATAGAGGTCACCAACATGGCATTTTTACAGGGCACATGGACACGGTTCTTTTTTCTAAATGACTCTATCAACTATTTATATCGATTTACAGTCGAACTTCCGTAATATTATTTTACTACAAATATATCGATAATATCGATAAACTACTAATAATCCTTCGAAATTTACTGCAATTTTACGGAAGCTCTCCTGCCTTTCGTTAATTTTATTTTAATTTTTTTTTTGCTACTTTGCTAGCTACCTTGGCCATATCAGTTATTGTGTTTGCATTATCCATTAGTTTGCGCTGATCCATTTTAACTTTTCGCAACCTGCATCGCGTTGGAAGAGTCATCAATATTATGGAAAAGATTATTTTTAAATACAATATGATAAATCGCGAAAACATATAACACTAAGCCTCTTCTCTCACGGACACACACGTGGAAAAGATATCGTAGCATTTCGACAAGCCGAACTTCCTCACTTTCCAACTCAAGTCACAAAAACAAGAAATAACTTAAAAAATACTGTACTTATAGATCGGACAAATGTGTTTTCAGGGCGATTCAAAACTTTAAGAGACTTTAAGTTGCAGTCCTTTTAAAGTTTCTAAACGCACTTATAATATATATTCACTGGAAACGTTTTCATTATTATCATTGTCATTATTTTTATTATAATTTGTGTGTACAATTTATTGTGCCGTAGTTACGATAGATAGATTAAGAGATAAAAAGGTTAGAGAAAATTTTCATATTTCTTTTTGGGCGTTAAAATTGCAGAAAATCGTATCGCGAAAGTATCATCATATCATACGGCTAATCCCTGGACCTGGACTGTGTTACCCCCATCTTGTTCTCTTTGGATGATGGATGGAGTTACTACGACAAGTCACACGATTTGTAGTACGATGCGTATAATGCCGGGACGGGAGTACAAGAATCTGGTGTATACTAATGGATCAGAGGCGGAGGCTTTATTGTTTAGTGGGTTTAGTGAGAGGCTTATATATGGCACTTGGCCAGGCAAAAGCTTGATGATATTGCGATAGTTTTAGATACGAGATTCTAGAATATTTAACGCAGCATGCTAGGTTATGTGGCTAATCTCGGTTAATTGCATAACGTAAAAACAGGGCTTTACAACCTATTTACAGGCTAGTAAAACGAGTTCAATCATTTGTGGTTTTTCTTTTCTTTTTTTTTTGTTCAGTTCAGTTTTAGTTTTCGTTTAGTACTTGGTAGTAATTATCGCATTTGGCATTTCGATTAGTTTTGCTTCTTGTTTTAGGTTTTATATATATACAGATTCTTTTGATTTGATGATGCTTCCCCAAACCGAATAAAAAGCTTGCCTACTGTTTGCCTACGATTGTTATTGATGGGCACAGGTAATGAGTATAATTATACATGAATATAGATCACAGATAACAGGCTGGGGCTGGGGATGGGATGTATAACGAGTGAGACAGGACAGGACAGGCGGGACTGAAGGCTGATATTTCCGGAACGGATTCGACAAAACATCCGACATTACATACATAAAGAGAGAGATATATGTGTGATTTTCGGGTGGACAAATGAGAGTTACTTTCCGAACGGGAGACCAATGCAAAGTTTCAAACATTTACAGAGACAGAAGAACAGCGAGGGAGAGCGTGAGAACAGAACATAAACAATTAGAGACATTGATCAATGATGTCTGATGTCTGATTTCGAGTTTCTAATTTCTGGTTTCCCCAATAACCGATCTATAGAGTCTCTCCTAGGCCTTCTTGAATCGCTAGTTCTTGGGCACGATTTTAGTTCATTTGTTTTATAATCTTTTGTTTGGCAGTAGAAGTTGTTGGTTGGTAGGTTGATTGGTTGATTGATTGATTGATTGGTTGGTTGGTTGGTTGGTTGGTTGGTTGGTTGTTGATAGATCTCTAAAAATACTCACGCATATATAGCTAGAAGGAACTTTCTTTGGTGGGTTCTTACACGGCCGGGATTAACCCGTTTTACTAGTCTTGTATGTTTGTAAATGAGCCAAGTTTCACGAAGGACATTCGCCGCAGCATTTTTCAGCTAAATTTTGGTTCAAAGAAGAAACGTAATACAAAGGTAATTAGAATGTAAATAGATATGTTTATATGGTTTGTGGTAAATGGTAGTAGTCGTTGTAGTAGTATCATTCGTCCTTTGTCCATCGTTCGTCGGTCCGATACTCGGTTATCCGTATTCGTATCCTTAAGGCCGTTTGGAACACGATCTATATACCCTTTTGGTCAACTGCGTGTCCATCATGAAGTTGTGCACATGCTTCTCGGCACGGGTCAGCTCCAGTTTCCGGGAAACGACGGCCACCAGAAGGGCCGTACAGCCGGCGCCCTGTAATGATGATGTGGATAGTAGTGAGTTTTTTCCCATTTAACTAGCATTTCGCGCGGAACGGCGGTGAGTTTTCTAATCGAACCCATATGTCATGGGACGGGCACCCAACTCCGGGTTTATACCTAAAGACTGCTTTGCATTTTTCTTAAACGATTTGGTTAAATAAGTAATTACTTGGTTAAACGATTATCGCGATTATTCCAAATTAAAAATGTTCGATAAAAAATCGATTGTATGATTAATACTAGTGAAAACATCGTTTTTTTTTCTTTCAAAATAACCGAAAGACGGATTATTCCTCAAGTTCGATCCAATAGTAAAATACCGATTAATGTTTGTTTTAATAATCCAAATGCGATTATTCCCAATTAAACTATTTTCGATAAAATATCGATTGTCTTGGTAAGCTCATGATACTTGTAAAGCAATTTAAAATATATTGCAATAATTCCGTTGAGTCAAAAATTACAGTAAAATAATCTTTCTAACTATTAGTTTATCATCGCAGAAATTGCTCCTTTTTTAAAATAAAGACCGTAGTTAAGTTTGCCCCAAAGGATTGGGTTAAAATTAGGGAAACTACCCATGATTGCTCAAACCAAATATACTCGAAATGAGCAAATTAGCTGAAATTGGCCAATAGTTAAAGGCAATTTTCCTAATTGTAACAGCACACAATTGCAAACACACCCACAGACACATTTCCATTGATGATGGGTTCATTTGGGGTGGTAGTTTTTCCAGTAGTTCTGTTTTGCTTTTGCCGGAGTTGGGTGTCCGGCCGGACAGCCATCTGTAATGTCATTTGGTTATTTTCACTTTTGATTTATGCATTCAGAATGGGAGTTGTTTCGTTTTTTTTTTCTTTTTTTGTTTATCGAGTTATAGTCCAGAACTTGTTGTTGCTCTCAGAATTGATTAAATACTTTTATGTGGGTTACAACGTGTATGTTATGTTTTCTTTCTTATCATTTCTGGTTTCTTTGTTTCTTTTTTTTTTTTTTTTGTATTTTTCTTTGATCACTTTGTTATTGTTTGGCTTCTCGATGATTTTTCACATCAAAAAATGAATGACTGATGAGTAAATGTGTGTGGATGAACGAATGAATTCCGATAGATTTGGAATGCAACAACTTGCAATTAGAATTTTAGAGATGGGTTAGATTCGATAATATTATTCGGGGTATTAGTGGATTTTACTGGGGGTTTCGGCACATTTCTATATATGTATTACAACAGTTACAGGTGTCTGGCAGATTTATACAAGATAATACACACATAAGTACGAAAATATTAGCTGTAGAAAACAAAGTTGAAACCATAAGTCACAATTCATAGTCATAGTAGTTAGGAGCGCAAATATACGAGTTACGTTTTAATTTGTTTTATTTATCATAGCTTTACTGTTTTTGGACACTACAACATGATAAATATCTCAAAAAGAGTCTATTTAAAAAAAAAAATTATAAGCAGATAGGACTTGAAGAGATGAAGAGAAATCGATATCGAAATCGATATCGGGTTTAATATATCTATGTGTAGAAAGTAGAGAAGAGTAAGTAAGCCACACAGAAGCGCAGAGCTTGATAAAAGTAGTATTAGAAGTAGATAGAAAGATAGATAAAAGAAGGCGAAAGAGGCATAAGGAATTTATAGTTTTTTTTTCTTAAGGCGTGTTCTAATAAGCACTAGTTCCTATAATAACTCCTATAGATGGAAATTTTCACTTGAAATTCTGGACTAGAGTGGACTGAAAAAATCGTTTCAGCTTCGCCTAAGCACATGCAGGAATCTCCTAAGCTCTCTTTTTTTTTTTTTGTCGGTGGGTCAACTAAGTATTTTGAATATATGTACAGTTAGCTAGGAATAGAACGATTTAGAAATGAGTTCAGCATTTTTTGGGATATTGGTTCCATTTTTTTTTTGTTTTTTTTTTTGTTAAAAGTGGCGGCGAAGGGCGGTTGTGGTGGGCGGGATAACATTCGTATGCAGTTTATGTAATTATTTACACGTGATTTTGGTTGTTTGTACATAAGTAATTTGTTGTTCTTTTCTTTTATTTTTTTTACTCTTGTTTTGTTGCTTTTTAGTTATGTTGTGTGCTTGGTAATATATGTATTTATATATATTTTTTCTGTTTTTTTTTTTTTTGGGTAGTTGTAGTTGATGTTAAAAACTCACCATTATTCCTGTACTGACAGCGATACCACGTCCACAGTACGTATTCGGAACAATATCACCGAAACCAACACTCAAAAATGTTATCGCTATCAGCCACATTGCATTCAAAAGATTCGCATGTTCTTCATCATGAAATCTGTTGTTCCATAAAAAGCCACCATATTTAGGTATATGTCGGGTGGATATATATATATATAATATATATTTTCGAATTGATTTTTTTGTTTGTTTTTTTGATAGGACATTGATTTAATTATTTTGTTTGTATTTGCAACGATCAGTTGAAGTTTCAGTTGCAGTTTCAGTATCAGTTTCATTTTCAGTTTCAGTTTTTTTCAAAGGGCAAATTGAATACACGCGTTTTTTTGTTTTTTTTTTTTTTAAATGAAAGGGAAAGAGAGATAGAGAAAAATATCGTATTGTTGGCTTAATGTTCAAAAATAAACTATAAGAATCCATTAAAAACTAAACAGGCATATAGGTAAAATTAGCTTAAATCCAAAAAAGAACCAAAAACAAGAAACAATTGAACAAATATGGTAACGTCAACGTAAACGGAAACCAATAAAAGCACAACGAAAATGTGTGTAAGTAATGAACAGTAAAGAAAAGCGTCGAAAAAAAAAATGGGGAAAGGAAAAGTTTGAATTCGGGCATTCGGCATATATGGGGGAAACGAGATTAACAAGAAAATTGGACGAGTAAACGGGGTGAGAGAGCAGCACACACACACACACACGCACAGTTACAGTGGTCAAAAGTTTGAGAGGTTTTTTGGATTGAATTTCGTTTGTTTTTTTTTAATTTTCTTTTTTTATTGTTAATATTTATGTATATATATGTACAGGGAGGATTGTGGGGGGGGGGGAGAGGGGTCGATAATGTATATATCCTGTACATGGCATTAACATTAAGTGAGAGCAAGTGATGTTTTGCTTATTGCTTATGCTTTGCTTTGTTTTTATAGAAGAAAGGAGCGTTTCTAGGGTGCAGAAAACAATTCAATTTAATTTCAATGGCTTACACACACTCACTTACACACACACACACACGCACAACACACGCCCACAGAGACACAGTTAAGTATGTACATTAATAGAATTTGCCTTGTGAGCTGTCAGAAAAGATTTGTTTTGATTTTGTTTTTCTGCTTTTTGCTTTCTGCTTTTTGCCAGGAAGCAAGAACTTTTCTCTCAGCTTCCCTTTGTCATCTCTTCTCTGTGTGTGTTATATATTTTTCTCTCTTTTTTTTGTCTCCATTGTTTTAGTTTAAAAACAAAAACAAAGAACAACAGAAAAAAAAATACAGATGAGAGGATAGAAAAATTTGTTGCTGTTGCTGTTTTGTTGGGGGCTTCTGGGTTTAAAAAAAAAAAATCATAAATTGTGACACTCACACACTCTTTACACATATGTGCCGCCGTTATGTACATGTATTTAAATATATATATATACTATATATAATGTATGCTTACACTCGCACACACACAGAATGTTTTGGGTGTACTATTTCATTTTTTTGTTGTTGTTTTTATTTTGTGATGATTTACAACAGATTGCAGAGTGTGGGTGTGATTGTTTTGTGAAAGAAAAAAAAAAACAGACATCGATAGAGAGAGAGAGAGAGAGAGCGGGAGAAAGAGAGAGAGAGAGAAGGGGAGATAGATAGAGGGAGAGGGAGAGAACGTCGAAGAACTATCGCTTGGCTTTTGCTTTTCGCTTTTTTCTGATTATTTTTGGTAGTTTTCCTACATTTTTTTTTTTTGTTTTGTTTTGGCGACGACGATTTGGGGGCAGACAAAACGGCATCAAAAATATATATATATATATAGTAGGATGTGCGCTGAAATGTATGCTACGAAAAATGAATATGTGAGTGTTCAGTGTGTGTGTGTGTGTGCCTGCCTGGGATATTTGAACTTCCAGCTTGAATTTATTTATATATATATAAAGGGGGGGAGGGCAACAAAATAAAGGAGAGGTCTCCACCCACAAAGCTTGATTTGGCAGGTACAATTACTCTAAAATTCTATATATATATATATATATACTACATATGTATATATAATTCGGCGCCTCAATGGCGTCTACTCGTTGGGAACCCCCGGTTTTGGGCCACCTCCTCCTCCTCCTTCTTCTCCCTCTCTTGAACCACCCTGAAATATAGTATTTCTTTCGTTTTCTCAGATATCGTATTTATTATGCATGAATTTTTGGCTGTTGTTGTTGTTGTTGTTGCTGTTGTTGTTCTTGAATGATGATGTATGCTATATTGTTGTTGTTTTATTATAGATTTCCCGTTTCGAGGAAAGTATTTAGTAGTATTTTTAATTGCAACTGTTCTGTTCTGTACTGTTCTATATTTTTGTTTGTTTTTATTTGGTTTTTAGTTTTGATTTTTTTCTAAATTTTTTTTTTTCAGTATCATAAATGTTTTATTTTTTTTTTATATTTTTTTTGGAGGGAGTATATATTATTTTTTGGCTGGTATTTTTTTTTTTTTTGGTTTGGTTTGTAGGAAATACTTACCACCATGCCGCAGGTGAGGGTGATACCGCGTCCACAGTACGTGTTTGGCACAATGTCGCCGTAGCCGACACACAGAAATGTGATGGCCGTTAGCCACATGGAGTTAAGCAAATTCGCGTGCTCCTCATCGTGGAACCTTTGATTGTTATCGAATCGGTATCGGTATCGCATCGTTTATCGTTTGTTTTTTGTTTTTTTTTTTTTAATTTCGGTATGCGTTTTGCATTCGTTTTTGATTGTGGGAAATATATGGGGTATACGAATTTCAATCATTTCGTTTTGTTGTTCATTTATGATACGTTTTTTGTTTTTTTAGTTTTTATTGATTTTTGTTTTAGCCATTTTTATACGTTAGCGTTTTTTTTTTCAGTATACAAAAATATATATGGTGCGTATTCAAGTTGCGGTTGTTTTTTTTCGGTTTCGGTTGTTTTTTTTTGGTATTTCATATATTCGATTTCATACATTTTGTTGTTTTTTTTTTTTGCATTTTGTGGATACAGAAGTAGGGTGAGAAGTGGAGTAAACAAATAAACAGATGTGAAATTATGTGAACATTTTTTTGTTTAAATTTTTTTCTATTTATTTTTTGGTTTTTTTTTTTGAAGAAAATTAAGAATATAATTTTTTCAGTTTTGATTATTTTTCAAAAAATTTCCATGTACCAAAAGAATACGTACAAGTACATACGAAATTATACAAAAAAAAAAAAAAAAAAAAAAAAAAAAAAAAAAAAAAAAAAAA
>VNJM01002562.1:0-48095 GCA_008042475.1 Drosophila kanapiae | reverse complement strand
ATACGAAATTATAAAAAAAAAAAAAAAAAAACAAAACAAAACATATATTAAAACACAAGAGCAATATAAAAAAAAAGAAGTTTCGATAAGGGAAAACAGAAGGAAAAACGAGGGGGGAAAAAAAGGAAAATATATAAATTTGATTTATATTTTTGGATTGTTTGTTTTTCTATAATTATAAGTCATAAGTCCTCAAATATCAAAAATAGGAGCGAGAGATAGATAGATTGAAAGATACAGATATAGAGATAGATAGATAGAATTGATAGTTTTTTGTTTCGTTTTTTTTTTTAAGGGAGCGGGGGGCGGGGGCATAGGGATATAGTATACGAATATTTTTGAATATACAAATGACATGAATAATAGTGAATAATTATATAGTTTTTGGATAGTTTGGCAATTCGAATACACAAAACTTGCATCGGCATCGGTTCAAAGCTTCCTCTCATCTTACTCCTTCTTACTCCTCTCATTTACTGTTTTATCCTTTAAATCTCATAATGCTTCCTCCTCCTCCGTGCATCTCCTCCTGCTTGATTGGCATTGGAATTGGGGGGGGGGGGGAGACTGGGAATGGGATTTCTTTGGTTTTTAAGCGATAACTCTTGATCTGAGTGGAACAGGCGCACGCATAGAGGCAGACACAGCTCACACTCACACTCGTGCAACTCTACATGCAAAATGACTGAAATGGCCCATCAGAGAGTTATCCCCTTCCCGAAAATCGCCTCAAAACCCTCAAATTCCCTGCCCCCTGAACTGAAGAGTCTTACCACCTGAAGCCCTAGAGATGTGCCCACTAAATGCTGGGCACAGGCGGCGGCCAACGCAGGCCAACGGGGATTTCCTTATTTACTTACAATTACGAAACAACATTAAAGCATTGCATTCACATCTACAGGCACTTTTTCATTTTTACTATGCTAAAAATTACAAAATGAAAGAACTTTTGCTTTACTTTGATTTCACCGGAATTTGAATCTAACAGAGGGGTTTATCGTCCCTTTTTGTCCTTTTGCGTACGCCACTGTGCTTAGGCATGCCTCATGCCTTCCGGCATTGCTCCGTTGGGCGCCATTTCTCGACATGGCGAGTGAGTGTGAGTGTGAGAACTGTGCGTAAATGTGTATGCGGATGGTATAAGCAATTTGCAAAGGAAAATCATAATGAATGCCAAGAGTCCTTGCTGTATGTGTGTGTGTGTGTGTTTGTGTTTGTGTGTCTCAGTGTATTCAGTGTTGGTAAACACTCTCCTAAAGCCGCACAAATCTCGTGTTTCCTTCCCCAAACCAGCCTTTAGCTGCCTGCCTTTATCCTAACTCACAGAGATTTGATCCGAGCTGAGCAGAGCATGCATGGGTGCTTAGGATACATTTCCAGGATCTCCAACAATACGCACATACACATACACATACACATTCACGTACACGTACACGTACAGACACGTAGAGACACGTAAAAGCATGAAAATAAATATGAAAAGAGTATTTTGAATGGGGAGGAAAGAGCTCCCAGCTAAACTGACAGATCGGAAATGAAAAATTCTACCAAAAATTTCTACGGAATAACATCGAGATATAAATATATATGTATGTAATACGGATTCCGAAACAAAATTCAACATCGTTACGAGAAAATACATACTATAGACATATGTACGTGGTGTGTGTTTCTTTGTTTTCGTTTTTCTTGTTGTTGAGATTTAAAAAAGAGGTTTTGTGACCTTCTCGTTCGTTCGTTTCGCTGGTTCTATGTATTTATTTTTCATTTATATATTTCTCACAGAGCTTTCATTTTGTTTTATTCGCCAGCCAGTCCAAAAATAATACAAAGTAATCGAAAGTGAAATCAGAAACATCATGAAATCGAGCAGAGGATGATGTGACACGCAAATCAATACATGTCACTCATCTTGCTCCAAATTAAATAAAATGGAAATCAAATCGAGAATATGGCGTGGACTATTACTATATAGTTGAAGACCAAGCAGGAGCAGAGAAGATGAAGGAGCAGGAGGAGGGCCGGTTTATGTCTGTGATTGTCCGACTGACTGCTCAGATAATACATTTATTTAGATCGAACTGCACAGACATTGGTAACGGAGAACAGTTGGGCATTTTTTATTTGTATTTTTCTCTTTTTTGTTTCATATATATTTTTTTTTTTGTATATTTATGTCGTATTTATATTTGAAACACGAAGCAACAATAAAGACAACAACTATAACAACAACAGCAACAGCAGCGGCAGCCAGAATGATGGAATGGTGTGTAGATGCTTTCGTCACTAGACTGAACAGCTAGCCAGCTACTTGGCTGTAAAAAAGATGGCCTTCATTTTCAGTTTCTTTTATTTTTTGTTTTTCTATGTTTCTTTGGGTTGACATTTCAAGTTTCCAGTTTATTTATATTACATATAATCATGATCTTCAGCAATAGCAGCTTAATTGAGTTATATAACTGAATAATATGCAATATTAAGAAGGATTTTCTTTTTCATAATTTGGTATATTTTATTATTTATTTTTTTTGCGCTCACATGTTATGTTTTTTGTGTTTTTGTTTTTGGTTTTCCCAAAACTGCAACAACAACAACGCTAACAACAACAACAACGAAAAATATAGTAAGGAACTTTGTTAAAAATGAACAGAAAATTTTAAGAATCACAAGAACTGAACTGAACGATCAATTATGAGAGTGAGAGAGCAAGAGAGCAAGAGAGAGAGAGAGAGAGAGGGTCAGAAAGGGCCAAAATGTAAGAGATAGATAGATAGATACAAACAGGGCAAAGGCAGGCAGAGAGAAAGAGACAACAATAGAGTGCGCCAATTTAAAATCAGCTCTTAAAAGGTTCGGGGCTGACAAAGTCTTCAAGAAAAGCTAGAAGAAACGGCGGAAGAGGAGTAAGAGCAAGAGTAACACAGTAAGGGAGCAAGTGAGTAAGTGAGCAAGAGAGTAAGAGAGAGAAAAAGAGACAGAGCTAGCATACAGCGTTCAAATAACACAAAGAGCCAAAGTTGAAGAAAACTAAGAAAACCGAGTTTATGAAATTTGGAAATGGGATTTTATTGGGAACAAAATATATACGTATATATGTATGTATACATACATATATATATATATATATATATAGAAAGAGATGTACACATATATGGCATTCAATTCTCCTTATTGCATTCTCCAATTCTACACGGTGTGTCTGTCAGTGTGCTGTTGTTGTTGTTGCTGTCCACCCCCAGGACTTCACTCAACGGTTTATCGAATATATATCGATAAATTGTCAGTTGTCAATGGGGGAATGGGGAGAAGTGATGATGAACAAAAAAAAAAAAAGAAAAACAGAACAAGCGAGACAAATGTAAGTAAAAAAGCAATCAGCAATCAGAACAGTGACATTGTGTGGAATAGTGGGAAAGGGTACAGGGGGGGTGGGGGTTTCTTCCGAAGGGTGTCAAAATAAAAAACAAGCGAATCCGAATGCCAAATGTAAATAAATTGAAACACATGCAAGCACTATCCATTATCCAATCGTTCGCAACTTGACAGTGACAATTGCACTTCGATTGTACCACCGTTATGCTACATTCGCATTCGTTACTTGCTTTTTTTTGGATTTGGTGTCTTTTTTGTTACTCTTTTTTTTTGCTCCTTTTTTGTGTTTTTTTTTTTTGACAATGCAGGCTACATTTAAATTCTTTAGCATGTTTAAATAAGCATATAAGCAATATGCGCATTCAGTGGTTGTATGTTTTTTATTGTATTCTTTACTCCCCCCCACCCCAAGTCCCACTTTCTTTGAAATAGATTTTCAAAATAAAATCCGAACGAAAACAAATTAACAAGGAATACAAGAAAAAACCACTTGTGACGACTGTGAGAAAGTTTGGAGTTTTGAGTTTGAGTTTGAGTAATTTTATATATACTTTTTTTTTTTGGAGAAGACATTACTTAATGCTTGGCACATACATTTATGTACATACATACATCGATATTAAATACATACGTTTAATAGTTATGTCAAAGTATTAGTAGTAGTGGCAAACACATTGAATTCGAACGGTTAAACGGTAAAACGGAAGTGGCATCAGAGTAACATAAACAAGAACACAAAATGGAGTACGGAGAACGGAAATCAAAACTAAAAACCAAAATCGAAAATAGAAAGAAAAGAAAAGCAAAACGTCAACTTAAAAGCTTTGTAATCAAATGTAATTCAAATCAAAACTTGAACAGAAGTAGAAATATTATAAATATATATATATATATAAGTATAGGAATATGGGGAAAAGGGGTCATTACCTTTCGCACTGACGTAGCGTCCAGGAGGCGATGATCCACAGCGATACCATGAAGACCAATAGAACCGTTCCCGGGCATATTGTCATTAGAGTTTTTAAAACGAATCTAAAAAGGGGATATAAAGTTGTTTGGTATATAATTAAACAGCAAATTAAGGATCTTACTATTTACATTAGATAATAATTACTTAATTAAAAATATATTGCAAAGTTTGTGAATTGCATTTCAATTTACAAAGATTCCCAACATATAATTCTTAAATATATTTCCCCATATGTATCGTAGTATATATAGTATAAACTATATATATATTTTTACATGCATCCAATTCGCACTCACCTTGTGTTAAAATTAATTCTATTGAGAGCGCCAATGCTCCGTGATGATGCGTCTGTGAATAGCTTTGAATGCAGCAGCATTACGCGGCAGATTAAATATAATCGAAGGAACATAGGTAATGATAAAGCTACGTCATACGGCACCATTTCGGTGCCAATTGTTTTATTCTTATTGGCCAATTTCGTCGTCCACTGGAAATAGTATTCGCCAGGAATTGGATGTATAGCGCATATAAAAAGTTCTAACCCTATTTGACTAATTCGTTGCCATGTCATTGCGATCCTCCAATCGTCGGCGCAGTTATCTATCATGAATAACTGTTTGATTTCAATTTTTGATTTTGATTGGATTCGATCGCATTTGGTTTTGTTTTCAAGTTAATGACAAAAAGGAAAGAAGAGAAAAAGAGAACAAGTATATCATTTATTAATTATAATTGGAGATTTATTGATTCGATTCGGTTTTTTGCGACTAAACAAAAATGAATTACACTCAAATATATACGAGCATGAATTATTTGACAAGTACAACGTCAATGATGTCTGTGTGTGTGTGGGTGTGTGTGTCCAGGGTTGGGTGTGTGTGTGTGGGTGCAGGTGTTTGTGTGTGCCTAGGTGGGTGTTAATGGGTCATGTATTGCAAGTTGCAAGTGGTGGCTAAAGGTGGTAAAAGCAATTGCCAAGTCAAGTATCGTAAGCCATTGTATATATAGGAATATACACCGAGAAAAAAGCAATAGCCAGCATTTAATTTAAATTGTCTCCTCAATTTGAACACATCACAAATGTTGATGGAAGTGTTTTGACTTAGAAAATTGGGCACCATTTTTTACAACAAGTGTTGTATAAGAGTATTTTTTTTTAAGTGAATAAATCTAATCTGTTTTTGTTGTTATTGGTTTTTTTCTCTGTGTGTTAACTTAGTATATGGAATCTCCTTTGAAATTCGGTGTGTTTGCTGTGGGTGTAGCAGGTAGAGTATAGAAGGGTGTTGTGCGTGTGTGTGCGTCGGTGCATGTGTGAGTGCATAGTACTTACTAGAAAGCAGCGTGCGTGTTCTCGTGTAATTAGCACATATTTCACTCGATTTCGTTCTTGTTTCTTGGTTGCTTGATTTTGGTTACCTTTTTTGTTTTTATTTTTTTTTTTCGGTTATTATTTTTTGTTTGTATACCTGCGGCGAGCTCTTAGTTTTTTCTAGTTCCGTTATCAAATCAATTTGGAATCGAAGCTCAAATATGACCCCGATTAAATCCCACACAATCCCCGTAATTTGCAGTGCGGTTAGGCCAAGCTTTAACTATAAATCATATATACATACATATATTTATATATATATATATATATATATATTTATATATATTTCACAACATCTAGGCAGAGTAGTGCAATTATTGCTTAATCCTAGAGCCTGGACTTTGTGTATTTATTCGTTGTTTTTCGATGGTACAAAAGCATATGAGGCATTCGCAAGTTAAGCCGATTGAGCTGATTAATTGAGTGATCGATTTTGATTGATGATTCATCGGACTCTTCGATTAAATTCGACCGATTAACGATCGGCGGACAAATGTTCTGGGCCACGTCCCTCCTATATGTATATATTATATAAATATATATATACACGTATATATATATTATCGCAAAGTCCTGTGTTCGACTCGATTATTTAATTTCTTCCGATGATCGTTTGGAATTTTGGTGATAGAGATGGGAGTTGGATGTTTGATAGTACAGCTATCGATATCGATTGTATATATACTAGATAAATATTTTCAGTATCGACTTAGCAATGGGAATGCTCATATGTATGCGGTATGCATGTTGTGTATGTATGTATGTATGTGCCCATGTACATCATATATGTTATGTTTTTGCGAGCCGATTGGCCACCAATCGATTCATTCTAACAAGAGAAAGTATTTGCATAACTCGTAATACCATCTCTAATAAGAGATAGTATTAGCTTAACTCTCGATGGGCGATAAGAACAGGATTTGTAGGTAGTTTTATAGACGATATTTATAATAACTCAAGTTCTTACCTAAGACCAAGTGAAAACCATGCTCAAGAAAACTTGTCTTCGATTATTTTCTCTAATATATGAAGCTTTATCTTATTTATTTCTAACTTCTGGTTTCCAACATTTTCAGTATAATTTGACATGATGAGTTGTAATTAGTTTGATTAATCGAAAAGTTCCCTTTAAGAGTATAAGGCCAGAAGGTTTCCCTTTAAGAGTATAAGGCCAAAAGGTTTTCTATAAAAAAATCATACTTTTTATCAATATTTGCATACTTTAAGAAGTATTTGAAATTGATTTGAAATCATTTCACGTACAATCTTGTTCACCTTCGTCGGCAATCGGCTCGCAAATGGCCAGTGTGTACTGTACAGTGGGACAAGGTGAGATTGTGGCTGAGAGTGGTTTAAGTGGTGCAAGCTAAGCCACAGTTGTCTGTTTTTTTTTTTTTGTTTATCAGCCAAGCAGTTGCCTTTGGGTTTGTTTTGAATTTGAATGTTGGACAGCGTGTGACAGTTGTATCTTTATCTGTTTCTGTATCTGTATAACATAACAAAATAAATCTAACTAAAAAAAAAAACAGATGTTATATACACTATAGACACGATATATATAGTAAGTACAGACGCGGGTTCAACTAAAACATCGATTTGAAGTTTGCTTTGTTGCATTGGCTTCAGTATGCATTTGGCTTTCGGATATATATATATACATATATAAATATACGCATATATACGTATATATAAAGCCGATCTAAGTACGATCTATGGTTTATCTACTCTAGGCATGTTATGTTGGTATTTGGAGTTTTGGTTTGATTTGATTTGAGTTGGTTTTGGTATTGGTTTTTGGTATTGGTTGCTTCCGTATATGGTACATAACACTATGCATGGTTTTGGTTTTTGTTTTTTTTTAATGTTTTTTTTTTTTTGGATTTACTCACAAATATTTGAAGTATGTATGGTAGATATTATAATAAGTATTACTTACTGAATTCTGCAAAGCATAATGGAAGGTAATTACACATTAAAAATTTACTTTTAAACATCAACATTAATTTGGGGGGGAATATAAACATTTAGTCGGAGTTATTATTATTATATATAGAGAGAGAACGAATTGTTATGTGAAGAATACGAATTATGAGATTGGGTTTTTGATTTTTGATTATTGATTTTCGATTTCAGTTTGTATATATATATATATATAGAAAGTATTTCGGCTGACTGACGACTGGTATTGGTTTTGGTTTTGGTTGGTTGGTTGACTGTTTGATTGTCTGATTGATTGGCTGATTGATTGGCTGACTGACTGATTGAACGCTGATTCGAATGACCTGATTGATTGAATCATGGAATCAATGAAGATGGTTGAATGCGCTGTGAGGATATTTTGTTGGGGTTTTTAAGTTGGGCTTTTGCTTTGGCTTTAGCTGACTATCGATATCGGTATCGGTATCGCTATCGGAGACATCAATTACCAATCCAAATTCGAGCACTGAACACAGGACTTTGTCCCTACAGGCATCGCAGTAACGAAAGTTCAGGGATTCGAGTATCTTCCACTTCTCTTCGGTAATCGGTTTTGATTTAAATATTTGTTTGCTAATAGATAATATTGTTATCAATCATGTTGTAGTAAGTAGTATATTTAGTATATATATTAATGTTTTTTTCATAGTGTTCATTTTGTTCATTTTCAAAGACGGAATCAATTGAATTACGTACTAGGCAACTAGTTTATGCTCCCATGCTCTCTACAACGGTTCTCTAAGTTTCAAAAACAAAAGAGATCCCACCACCGATTTTCGTTTCGGTGAAAGGATCTACTTAACGCATATTATATATGTATTTAACTCATGCCAACAAACATATTTTGAACACGTTTCTTAACTAAATTTATTGGTTTTTTGTGTTTGTATAAAGTTTTATTTTTTTTTGTTTTTTAATTTCATTCAAGGTAAACGAAAGGAGTAAAGTAAGACGAAACCAATAAGAAGAAGAGAAGGTAGAAGTGGAAATTGTATAGATTATATATATGTATATATATATTTATATAGTATATATACGGATCATATTTATATATATATATGTATATATATATAAATATATATATATGAAATATTGAGCAAATTAAACAAATTATAGTGCTGTACATGCAACTGGTATTTTTAATTTTAAAGCGCATATTGGAGATAAACGAGTACGAGAACGATTTCGGTATGGAATATGGTTATATATTATATTGACTATAGAATTTTCTGATCACCTGCGACTGCTTTTGAAATGGAAATGAAACCAAATATAAGAAAGGAAAGTAAAATAAATTTGCCAATTGGGAATCGCTGTCTCTGGCTTTTACGAGAGGATTTATGGATGTAGTCTTCGGGGGCCATAGTCTGAGGACAAATCGGACCTTTCTTGGTATTTTCTCGTTACTCGGATGGATTAAAGCGAATAAGGATTTTGGAAAAAATTGAAAACAACTGTGGGTGAATATAGTGAGTGTGGTCAAGGTGAGTTGGGTGAATGAGAATGGGTTTAGCTTTATGTACAGTGTTTCAGCTTTCGTCACTTTTTTGTTTTATATATTTTTATTATTATTTTTTTTTTGTTTCTTGTTGTCTTGTGAAATGAATGGAGGATTTCTCTATATAGGGCTCTGTCCCATGACTGAAAGATGGCCGGAGAAATGGTGGGATGGAGCGCACTCTGAGGGAAACGGTTGGGATGTGATGAACAAATGGCGGAACAGAACGAAACCGGATTTGGAACGGGAAACCGGGCATCCATCCTCTATCTCACTCACTCACACCAACTGCACATGCACTTAACTCGCACTCTCACCAGCACTCTTTCGTTCTTCCATACTCTTTTTTTTATGTACACTCTTCATCAAAATCCACCTAAAACTACAAATATTTTCGCTTTAAAAAAGAAACATTTCGGAATTAAAATCAATCATTAATTTAAAAAAACAAAACTCTGTCTAAAAGATTCACAGCTATTAGAAGGATACATTTTCCTTAAAGAGGTTAAGTATTCTTTATTATTTTTGTGAATTACTTTCCTTACATACAAGTCAAAATAACAAACAAAACTATTTGTAATTATTCTTATTCATTTGATAGCTATTAAAACAATTCCAAAGCTATTGAAATATTTTTAAGGAGCATTCATAGGAATTATTCTCAAGAGTTGAACATTTACTTAAAATTCCACAAATACTTATAGCTTCTGGGCGATTTTGTTGTTGTCGAGTGTAGTCTCTCACAATATGCGGAAAACACAAAATAAAGAAGAATTCGAAATCGAGAAATAATGATCGGACAAAGGGAAACGTTTTCAAACAGCAAACAAACTAACTAACTAACTAACAAACAAACGTACAAACAAACCGAGATGGAGATGATTTCGGGGACTTGATTGAAGTGGGAGGGGGGACTGGTTTCTTGGCCGGATACAGGAATGGTGGGAGAGGGGGAGACTAACGGATTATATGGTGACAGTGAGCGAGAGTGACGACGGCAACGTTAAACAGTTAACGATGACGACCATCAGCAAGAACATCAATAACATCTGGAAGAGAAGAATACAATTTGCACTCACTCTCACCTGCACTTCCAAAGCATGGTAAGCTACTATAAGTCCTAAAAGAATCACAGTCGAAACAGATATTAAGGTTTTTAACGCTGTCGAGTAGAACGATGCCTGTGAAAGATACAGATACAGATATGTAAGTATTGCCACTAACTAAACTATAGCATTATATATATTGAATAAAATCTCTGAGTACTCCCTCGTTCGCTAACGAGTAGAACATATAAGCTTATGCAACTGTTTTGCTTATACATTGCAGGCAAAGTAAAACATTGCTTATACGCAAATACATTATATATTTTCATCGATATACGATGTGATATACAATAACTTATCGATGTATATATAAGTTTATATATTGCATTGAATTTTGTGGGATAGCACTCACCTTTGTGTAGACACCGGCACTGCTCAGCTCGTTTTCGATTACCATCACGATGATCCCGAACATGCCCATAACCAGGGCGTAGTCACTGATGCGCTTGCGCTTCTCGAAGAGGGCTTTCCTCTTGCCCAGGCGATAGCCCACATTGGGTTTGTGTTTGGCCGAGTTTGTCGATGGCTTCCTGGACGTATTGCCGCCAGTAAGAGCACGTTCTTCCATATACCTATAGATCGGGAAGGAAGAGAACGATCGAGAGAACGATCAGCTTGGCCCCGGACTCTGCAAGTCCACACTCACTACTCCCCTTCTCACAGATACTCCCATCATATTGGTTTCACTAGATTTCCATTACGATTATATCGCTAATAGGCTACGTTAATTGGGGGACTACTATAGGGATCTATGTAGGTTACTGAGTATTGATTGTATTGTATTGATCTTTCTTCAAGTCTAATTATAGTATATTATTATTATTATTTAATATTAGCTGTTACTCATTTCCTAACCATCATTCATTTTAATCATTTGTTATTTATTACTTTTCATTAAGTACTTTTAAGTTTATCTCCCTCCCGTTTGATTCAATTAATGATTGCAAATCTAAAGTTACTTATGAGAAAATTACAATGATATTGCGGGGGACTACATGGAATGAATGTGGACATCTATTAGTATAGTCCCAGTCTGGATACTACTTCGATGGCGTTTTTATTATTCATATTTTTAAATGATAATTTGTTTGAAAAATTAAAGTTTAAACAAATAATAACTAAGCCCAAAAAACAATAATTTTAATTCGCAAAGCTTCTTTAAATAGTTCTTATTCGGTGCATTAACTATTAATTCTATCTATGGCAGAAATACTTAAGAAACTTCAATCCAATTAGAAATACTTTAAGCCTTTAGTAGTAATAATTTTTGCAGTCATAATAATTATTAATTTATGTTTTGAAGGTTGAATTTTGCGAGAAATTCTCTTGACAATTTTATACAAACTTTTGTCCTCTACTTTCCCTGTGACTTTCCACACAGATCGCTGACTAAGGCTCATGTTGGGGGTTATCCCGGGGGTCAAGTCAACCCAGCTCAACACAGAAACTGAACTCGAGCGTATCCGAATCCGACTCCGACTATGGTCGTCGGCACCTTAATAAATCTTACGACCTGAATGACAGATTTGTGTGTTTTCGCTTTGCTCCGGCTTTCCTAAATGTGTCATATCAATTTGTATCTTATAGATTCGCACACTGGGGGGCACTCTCACTTGCTCACTCGCTCACTCGCTGAGTCCCTTACCCTTGCCTCGGCCTGGCACTCCTCGTACATATGGATGAGCAAAAGATGGCCAATAAAAATTGTGCTGACAAAACATATTGAGAAGGGCTGTCCTCGTTTTCGATGCCCACATAGCCCCATAATATGGTAGCACAGTAACAGTAACAGTAACAGTCGCAGTCATAGCCATATATATGTATACGTACATACATATATCCATCCATCCGGCCCCCCATTTGTCTCTCAATAAACTGCTGAACTGTGCCAAATTGCCAACGTGATTGCAGGAAAATATCTTGCCATCCACCGACATTCATAGAGATTTATGGACGATGCTGGACACACAGTGGGGCATCGGGCATCGGGCATCGGGCATCGGGCATCCGTGTGCGGAATTCACTTTAGAGTGCTCCAAATTGAATCGCGGGATCAGGCTCAATCTCAAGCTCTCCCCAATGAATATTCCCCCCACCCAGCAATTCATTTTTGTTGTGCTTGTGCTTGTGCCTGTGCCCTTTTGCTTTTCTGGCTGCTCGTTGGCTCTACTGCTTGTTTTGCTTTGCCGCTTTTTGCTCTCTGCCGAAATCATCATGGCGGGGACACTTGTCCTGACATTGACAGCTAATTACTGTCCCCGGGCCATCCATCCATCCATCCATTCATCAGTCAATGAATTGCCCACAGTTACACAGTTATCGTTTTCCATTTCCTAATGTCGGGCATCAGTGACACTGCACCTTCCCGCCCCAAGGCATACACTCAGCGAACAGATAAAAAACAAATATAAAAAAATAAAGGGAATTTCAATTCAAAAACATTTCCTACATCTTATGCGAATGATGTAAAATTCAGTAAGTAATAGGTTTTAAAGATGACGTAAAGTTTAAGCATCTTTCGTTGACATCATACTCTTATAATTCCCAAGTGGAAATTCAGAAAGTTTGGAGTGTTACTATGTTAATTTATATTTTGATAACTAAGCAAAATGGAACTTGTTTAAAAGACTAATTTATATGCTTGTGAAATATATCAAAATCTATCTAAAAGTAACTAAGAAAGTTCGTAATATATTCGATAAATATATTTACAAAAACATTTGCTACTCTTCTATCTAAAGGAAAACAATTAACTCGATTGCTACATGATTTCTCCCCAGTGTATGGAATACGGAATCTATTTGGACGGGGTAGGGGTGGTTGTAGGGAGTTAATGAATGTACACTGCTATATATATATATATACATACTCTACTGACGACTCGGGCTATACATACATTTCATACCTAGGGTAGTCTGAGTGGATACCCACTAGTGCCTCGGCCGCTTCTTCGTTGCATCCAGATGAGATCTGTTCCCGGTTCGCAATGGAAGGTGTTTTCATCGAGCCCGGAATTGAGAGTGTCGACGCCGGTTTGCGGAGCTAAACAAAATATATTATTGATTCATTTTAATGCAATAATAATACAATAATTCGCGGGCGTATGTGTGTGTAGTGTATAGGTTTAGTGCGAATTGTGCTTAAACACTAGCAATTTGGGTGACAATCTACACAAGTAACTAAGCTAATTCATACTTGTATACTTTACCATGAAACAGACTTGGCTTTGTACCTCGGCAAGCATTAACTTAATTAAATATTATTTATATGCATAATTATGCATATTTGCTCTTACTTAAATTATTTAGTAATTAAAACTTAATTAAAATAAGGAGGTATTAGTTTCAACATAAAAGTATCTATGGAAAAACTCTCCCTTTCGCTACTGAACGGAACTTATAACCTGTTGTTCCTGGTTTACTTGTACATTGCAGGCACAGCATGTAGGAGGATGGTTGGTTAAGTAACTTTTACCTCATATAAATATATACATATGTATATTCAGAGTAAATATCGATGCTTTTCATTTTTCTCAAACATATCCTCCAAACAATTTTTTCCCTCACAGATTTAGAACTTCCGAATATAACTTTCTTTATGGTTTTCGCCTGCAATACACGCTTTCTTTATGGCTTTCATTTGAGGAGCCCCTGCAATTCCATTTGAATAACAAATTTCACTTATGAATATCTCCAATTTGGTTTCCCTTTACTACAACCCATAGCCAGTCAGCTCTCGGAATCCACTCATCTTCCTGCCATCATTTCTTTATGCCCGGAATGACGACATCATCACAGCCACAGCCACATCCCCATATCATCCCATCTGCCATCTATCCAGCCCGGTTTTCCTCTAGTTTCATCTCGATTCTTGATTCGGTGTAAATCCAATTATTTTTGTCTAACCAAAAATAGAGAAAAGAAAAAGTCGAGTGGAGACGTGGAAATAAAAAGAAATCCACTTGCTCACAGTTCTCTATCTGCCCTTCTCTATCGTCAGATAAAAAAAACAAAAATAAAGAGAAAGCAGAGCTCGCACACACACACTCAGCGTGTGTGTTACAATTTGGTCTTCATATTTAAATGAAAACTAAAAGATAAGTAATCTGCTTTCCTACTTGTCCTCCAATATGGGTGCGGTTTTGCATAGGACACATAGCCAGAGCCAAAAGCGAGAGCGAAAAGGGACGAAAAGTAGTAAAAGTCGTAAACTAGACGCACAGACACACAAACAGATGGAGTATACATACACTCGCGAACAGGGACACCCACAGGACTGCCTAAAATTTGGCTTGGAAATAAAATTCCTTCCTTGCTCATCTTATTTTTCTCTCTCTCTCTCTCTCTCTCTACTCGAATTTAAGCCGCCTTGGTGCTTGGTCCTTCCACTGCTCACTCAGTTGCCAAATCCAAATATTTGTTTTTAAAGAACGGCTCAGTCCCCTTTTGCCAGCCTCTGCTTTCTCTCCGGACGTGACTGGGCGGCCAAGCTTGGGCTTAACTTGTACTTCACTTACACGGGGGCAAAAAAATAAAAAAAAATAAATATATATACTATATTTGTAGATAGGAGAGTGAGGTGGATGGGATAAAGGATATAGGAGAGGGAGAGAGAAACCTGGCAAGGAGCCAGCAAGCGCAAGTAGAGTGCTAAGTACATGGCATAATTTTTAATTTCACTCTTGGCTAAATGTCTCAATCTTTACGCAAAATTGAATCTTAAGTTGAGGTTCCCTCTGCCAAATGCTCAATTATTTCCGATCTCCCTCTTCACACGTGTATTAACATTGTGTTTCGTTGGATTTATAACTTTTCCTATCTTTACCTTTTCAAAAATCAATCATTAAAGCCTGATTAAGGAAAAGGAAAGTAGGCACTTCCCTAGTATAGCATTTTCTACCATTATTTTTCCTACACTTACAGCTTGTCTACTTGCAAGTGCAGAATGCTGTCGCTTTGAATGGCTTGAAAGCCATAATCAGTTTTTGGCTTTCGCAGTTTGTCAGCGCAGCCACTCCCCTGTAATGAAAGCCAACTGGCATTCTCTCCACCCGCCTTTCTCTCTTTCTCCCTCTCTGAGTGTGTTTGTGTGTGAATTGGTTTATGCTAAGTAGATTTGCTTGAATGTGCTTCTGTTACTGGTTGTGCCACTGCTCCTGCCTAGTCCTGCTCCTGCTCCTACTCCTGCTTTTGCCCCTACTCCTGCTTCTAGTTCCTTGTGCAGTTGCGTTACTTGTGTCACCGCCTAAGCCCAGCTGAAGGGAGATGAGCCAACGTTGACCGACTTGACTGGGATTTCCTGTGGCCAAACGTGGGGCGATCATGTGGATAATTTGACACACACACAGATTGATGGGCGACAGGGATGTCCTTTGACCCCGGCTATGTTATCATAATTGAGTGAGTGAGCCAACAAACGGCAACGACGTGTGTGTGTGTGTTGCCAGGAAGTATATTGTAGGATTTACCTTTAAGGAATGCAGTTTTTTAAGCGAAAATTATCATCAATATTAATTTGAAATCCTTTAAAGGAACGTAGTAGTAGCATAGATTTCGTGGTGTCTATTAATGATAATATATAAACATTTCTTTAAGGTTTTGCTATGATTTGTAAGCTTGGGTAAGGTTTTTAAATGTATGTATTCAAAAATGAAGAACAAACAAGAAACTAATGCCAGAGGATGCAAAAGCAAACTTCTTTCCAGATCTTAACAAACTTGTCCAGCTTTTTATCGAAGAGAGAAACCCAGAAGATTTCCCTCAAAGTTGGTCTGCAAATTTATATACAAACAAAATTGAAGTTAACATCTCCGCAGCTTGTGTGTGTGTACGAATTTTGGTTTAAAATTGTTTAGAGGATGAGAGGCTGGCATTTTGCCAATTCATTCAACTAAACACGACTTAAAACACGATTCCCAGACCCAACAGCAGCATTAACAATCAGCATTTACCCTCGACATTCCTCCCGACCAAAATCAGGGAAAGACCATTCCCAAAAAAAAAAAAAAATAGAAGGACCGGAGATTCCAGAGAGAGAGAAAGAGAGCGACGAGAGAGTCCTTCCTCCTGCCGCCTTCTTCGACGCACACGAGTGCGAGTATCCGAATGTCGTTGCCACAATTGTTTGTTATCGTTTGTTTGTTGCGTGTCCCTCGGAAAAGCCGCACACACGCACGCACACACGCACAATTCGGGACACACGCAATGCGGGGGGAGGTGAAAGGTCGTCGCTGGGGGTGGGACACACACGAGACCAACGTCAACATCAACATCAACGCCTACTTGTCAGCAAGCAGCACAAAAGGGTGTGGAGATTCAGGGGGCGGCAAATGTGAAAAGCTGGGGAGAAAATTAACTCCCTCAAAAAAAAAAAATGGGGGTGGTCTACATATGCAAAAAAAAAAACAAAGAGCAACCAAAAGAAAATAGGGGAAAAATCTATTTTTCGGCTGCCACCAAAACTGAAACAAAACAAAACAAATTGCGCATATTCTAGGACATCTAATGTCAATGATGTTAATTGGATTTCTTAATTAAGTTGAAAAGCGTAACGCCCGGGGTGGGTTTAGATATATAGCGCGAACAGATTAAAGTCATTTAACTTGAAAATCTTTACGAGAGCCTGACGGATTCAATGCCCATAAATTACAAACTGAAATTAAAACCGAGCCAAAGCAGCCTGAAAGCCAACTGAAAAGGCATTACAAGAAATTAATTTTCTCCCATTTTCTATTTACATAGTATATACTAGAAAAGAAACGAGGAATAGGATAACTTATACAGTATATAAATCAAATATTTCACACACGTTGATGGAATTTCAACAATTGCCTGTAAAATGGCATTCAGGGAATTCAATTAAATCTCTGCAAATATGACAAATATGAAGCTACAATTGAATTTACAAATAAAAAAATGTAAATACAATAATACACACATATAATAAATACAATTGAGAGCCAAAAATGGCCAAAGGCTAAAGGGACTTTCATTAGCTAAATATAGCCAAGTTATTCGTATCACTTTTTGTTTAAATTTTAATCATATTTTCAAACAACTGTTTAATTATATAGTTGACAGTTATTTTATATATCCTAGAGTTGTATGACTCCTAAAGAGTTACTTCTTGCTTCTCTTGTGAATACGCTGTATTAGAATAGAAAAAAAATGTAAGCCTCTCTTAGAGTGCAGTTAAAAAGAAACTCTCTCGTTGGCTATTGCTTGTACATTGCAGTCAAAGCATGGAGTTGGGAGATCGAGAGAGAGTAAGGGTAAGGCGAACAACGAAACTAACTCAAGCGAATGAAAACTCCTCTCGTGGAATAGGAAAAAGCCAAACGGAATGGTTCTTTCGAAGCCATTCTTTCAGAATGGGACTTCTTAATTATGTTTTTAATATTAAAAACTCGATCAGGATGTACCTTTCGGTTTATCAGTTTTCCCAGAGTTATTTCAAGGACATGTGTGTATATATTTTTGGGGTAACTTTCTCAAGTACTTGAGTACCCAAGCTCAGTCACATTTTCCGTTCCATTTCGTATTTGCCCCCCTTTTTCCCCGCTTATCTGTCTCTGCTTTTATTTATTAATTTTTTGTGATGTTTTTTGTTTTTGTTATTTTTCGACCGATCACGCACACAAAAGAGATGTTGGCATTGGCATTTAGCCGATGCCACGCCCCGAAATTATTTCTCACCTGCGTTCTCACCTCTAACAAAATTAACATACTCATTGCCGACACACAGTTTATGAGCTTCGCATGGACACGCATACACACACAGCAAACACAGCGCACACGGGCAGGACTCTAACGCACACATGTGCAGGCGAAAGGAAATTGGTGGAAATTATCGAGTTTCCTATACAAAACGCGTCCAGCACGCAAAAACGTAACGTAACGAAAGCGAAAGCGAAAGCAAAGGGAAACGAACTATGAGAGAATGAAACAAGCGACGAAAATTGGTAACGACTGAAGAAAATCCTAGGTTTGGGTTTCCTGAAGTTGTGGAGTTAACGATAACGATTAGGCTCAGATGTGCGTGTGTGTGTGTGAGTGTGGGTGGGTGTGTGTGCGGTTTCCCTTCACTGTTGCCTTTGCCCTTGCCTTGGTTTCCGTTTCCGTTCGTTGTTGCCTAATAAATTTAGCGTAATTCACATTACATTAAGGTTACGTTTTCTTTTCTTTTGCTCGCCAGGAAACCTCTCTCTGTCGCCTTGATTGCCCCTGTTTGCCGAGTGCAGGAAATATATAATGAAGTGTTCGCTTTGTTGAAGCTTAATTAGGCGGATAAGTAATATTTTTGCCTGGCCAAGAATTTCTCACACAGGGCACGGCAAAAAAAAAATATATAAATAAATAAATAATCAAAAGAAAGAAAAATAAATAAAGAATCGCAAAGTCATTTAAACACCAAACACCGGTCATCATCAGTACCCAATAATATGTTTACTTTATATTTACTTTAGCTATTATATTTATTATATTAATTAAGTTTATTTTATTTATTATATTTATTAAATTTATTTTATTTATTATAATTCTTTCATTAATTAGATATATCAAAAACTGAATATTTTTTATCTCTGTGTATTTGATACACGTGTGTGTGTGTGTTTGAGACCTCAAAACTTTGAATTACACAATTAGTTCAACCTGAGTGCACAATTCGGTCAATCTCGGGTCTTATTATTATTATAATAATTATTTCTTTTATTTTTCGTTGTAGATAATTCGGTTCTTCATCGCTTCCATTTGCTCTGCTCCCGTTTTTGGCACAAAAGATCTACCCAGAGGATATAGTACGTACATATATAAATTGATATATGGCAAGATGAGGCTGCTGGAGCGTGCCAAAGCGGCTCATTCATTTAATATAATAGTGATAACTCGACAATGACAAGGAACATTCTTGTTCAGAGCCCTCCAAGAAGGCGCCTTAGTATATATTCGATATGTATATATATATATGGCTAATGTCAATGGGCGGGGCGTGTCACAGGGCCGATATAAAGCCATATCTATATATATTTATATAGATATATATATATAGTGGGGTAGGTGTTAGCTGGGCTTTGCATGTTGCAGGTTCTTATGATCGAAAATCAATATATCTAACCCTATTGTTACCACACACACACAGACACAGGCCCATACCGACACACACCTTGGAAATGCGAAAAGACAAACGCAAGAACGTTGAGGTGACTCAAGTAGGAAAACCCACAACAACAACAAAGAAATAATAATGCCCAGAGAAAAGTCATCAAATTGAAAATTGCCCCAATTGTTTACTTTCGACTTGTGAGCCAAAGTCGACACATTTAGCGACTGCATAATGAAACGAGAAACGACAACGAACTAACATATTAAAAATGAAAAACTAAGAGTCATCCAGCAGAAAACAACTAACAGAAAAAGACGTCAAAATAGACAAATATTTGTCAAACCAAAAGGTAAATATGATGGGTTGAAGGCAACAAAAAAAAACCAAGAACAAGTAAGTAGGTTACTTTACTATATGCTATATTTTACACAGAAAAACCACATTTAAAATGTTTAGGAAATTTCCTGCAAATATTTAAAGTTCGCAACTCAAAGCTTAGATCACCAAAAAGTTCAATATTTCAAATATAACATCAAAAAGAAAACAATATAAATTTAAAAAACAATAAAGTTAGTACTAAACTTTGCCTTTTTTCTTTCTTTGATTATATGAACCCTACTTAAATATCGATAAATTATCGCCTAGAACTCGATAGGGCAGCTTAAGGGGGTTTTTAGTGATGGAAAAGTTGTGGCAAATAAAAACTGTACTTTTTTGTTAGAAGTATTTTAATGATGTTAAAGTTGCTGCATTAGTTCACTAAAAAGATGTAAAGCTATTAATTTAAATATAAATCATGAGCTATTTTCGGTGAAATACAATATTTGATTTATAATATGTTTTGCTTCACTACGAATATCAACGAAAATAATACAAATACATTTGGCCAGTGTATACAGAAGGGTGGCATGAAAGCCTAACCAAATAATTAATAAACAAACGATACCAAATAGACACAGACCCAGTCGGTTGGCCTTGACTCGAATGTTTTCACTTTTGGATGAGCCGCGCCAAAGGCTCATTCAATTTTCCGCGGAGTGGGGCTAGTGTTTGGGTTAGACTATGGCTAGTGGCTGAAGGTTAGACCGCGTAAGGGTCGCATGCTCGCTCAATTATCCAGTGGGAAGTACAGAAATACAGAAAGAAAAATGCAAATAGCTGACGGACACAAAGGTTCAAAGTGGCTACGGAAAGGGCAGCCAAGAGCAATTTTGTTTCATTTACAATGATTTGCTTCCGCCGTAATGACAAATGACAAAAATACAGCAGACTAACGATTCGATTGAAGTTCAATTTATTGTTGATTTTGCCCTCTGCTTTCTGCCTTTGTTTCTGGTCCTTTTTTTTTTTTTTATTCCATATTGAAAAGAGCCAGGACGGACACGTGCTTGTCCACCCTTCGTCCTATACAATATAACAAAACTTTTAACTGACGCCGCCGACAAGCACATGTGCCAAAGGTTGAGCATATATATGTATATATAAAAAAAAAACTGAGGGGGCATCCATCCCGGAGACACGTGTCACTCCACGTTTATTCTTATGTGAGCCCAGATGGGCTCCTAGTCTGTGTATACGGAAAAAAATAATCCCCAAGTTGGGGAAGCATATTTAGACATTGATTAAGGACATAATCAAAGTTATTTAAGAAACTTAATAAAAAGAAATGTAATTTGTCTCATTTAAGAAGCAACATTAGAAGCATACTAGATTAAAGATTTTATAATTCCTTTAACTAAATCAAACATAAGGTTTTGGAAAAAATAATGATGGTCAAGTAGTTTTTTTCTTTTTAATAACCCAAGACCACAAGCTACTCCTCTGTGAAGAAAATACAGGTTTTTGTTTTGTGTCGAACCTGAAATTTGTTAATTGAAAATTCCCCTCAATTGGGCAGGCTTTTTTTTCTTTTTTGTTCTTTTTGTTTTCCACCTTCAATTGCTTGGCACAATCGGCACAGGAAAATGATTGGGAAGGGCGAGAGGAAAACAACTAACATAAAGCGGCTGTGAGACGTACGTAAACCCTCGGCCAAATCCCATTTCAAGTGAGTTTAAGGTCTTAGGGCAAGCCTGATTGAGTAACTTAATAATTCAGAATTGTTTCCAGTCTCTCGGTCTCGTGGGGATTTGCATCTTTTAAAGCCGACAGCCTGGACCCATGCGGCGTATGCGTTATCTCTGGCGGAATGAGCAGCTCCAGAAAAAAAAAACAATCTTGGCCACTTGCCACCGTTGCCTAATAATAACATGAATAGCAGACCAGCCACAGCCAGCCCAGTCAGCAAACAAAACGTCAATGAAATGCGAATGCTGCCATAGACAGTGGCAACATGACGTATACGCAATATCCTGCATCCGCCCCGTTAGCAGTTTTATATTTGCCCTTGCAGCCGGTTTATTATCAGTTTCAGTCAGGCTCAATTCTCGATATCAGTCGTTTGAATTGATTTACAATTTCAGGAGGTTTATTTTAGCTGAGAATTAGAATCAGACAACTTAATGCCATAGTTCTGAGACACAATATCTTTGGGATTCAGCTATCCCCACCCTATATAACAACGTAGCTTTCATGAATAAAAAGAATCTGTCCAAACTAATCCTTTAGCGACATAACTACAAGGTTGCCAACAAAAAAAAATAATAATAAAATCTCCGTTTATTCCCCCGCTTTTTTGTGCCCTGGTTTTGTTTTATTGTAGATTATTTTTGGAGTTTCTCACGTTTTGCTGTTCATTTTGTTTGCTGCTTTTCAAATTTCTTTTTTTTTTCCTTTTTGGCGCTTTACTTTTTTGTCTTGTTTTTTTCCCCGTTTTCTGTTGTTTTTTGTTCTTTTTTGCTTTTGGCCCGATGCTCTTATCTGTTGGGTGCTTGGCCATTGTTGTTCCTGTCGCTTGTTGTTACAGCCATGTCCTTACATAACAGTCATAGCC
This sequence comes from Drosophila kanapiae, assembly GCA_008042475.1. Lineage (NCBI taxonomy): Eukaryota > Metazoa > Arthropoda > Insecta > Diptera > Drosophilidae > Drosophila > Drosophila kanapiae. The sequence continues at coordinate 25,766 of VNJM01002562.1, read as the reverse complement.
TCCCTCCCCCCTCTAAAATAAAAAAAAAGCACACACACACACACACAGTACACAGTGGCATTTGCGGTTTATCAAACGAAGCGAGTTGCATAAGATTGCCACTGCCATTGCCAGTAGAGTTGACACGAAAAAAGTGTGTTGTTACCCCTCGGATTTTTTCTCCTTATTTTTTTTTGTCAAAAACTGTCAGCCGGCTAAAGGATAACACACACACACACACAATTCAGAGCGATACCAAGACTGAGAGCGCGAGCAGAGGAAATGTCAATCAACAAGCCGGAACTGAAACTTAATGCAACCGGCTTGGAATTCTAACGGCAAAAAAAACAACAACAGAAAACGGCAAACACACAGAGAGAGTGAAATAGAGAAGAAATGCGGTAGGAGTGGAGAAGAGACTTTCTACATTTTCGGACCAGGTGAGACGAGACCAGGTGTGAGGACGAAATATGGCCATGTGCTGCTGCCGGTTAAATGGCTTGACTTGAGCCAGTCTCCAAGGGCTATTCCTAGGATAACTCTCAACTTGAGCCCCAACAACAACAAGCAGGACAACAAAAAAATAAAGGAGGAACAACAAAAAATGGAAGAAGAATACCAGTGGGAAAAAAAAACAGAGAAAAGCGGAAAGCACGGAGTGGAAGGGAAGTAGCACACTGGTGCCAGAATGTGTCGTAACTTTCGTTGGAATGCACGAGTTCTGACACAGTGCGAGGGGTGCGGGTGGGGGGAGGGGATAACAAACAAAGTCTAATTATATTAATATTATCACTCTTACTTTTACTTTTGCGCCGGCCTTTTCTCTTCCGGGCAGGCTCCTCCTCCTCCTCCTCCTCTTCCACCTCCACTCCGCCTTTCACTTTCACTTTCGAGTGAAATTTACATGAGACGACGACGACAACGACAGCAATTTATATAGTCCAATATATATATTGGTCGCTTAATGATGGACTTTACTTCAACTTCATCTCCCTTTCATAAAATATTCAAGGCGAAAAAAAAACACAACAAAAAATGTTGATGCTTGGAAGCAAAAGTTTGAATCACTCTTTGAGCTTCTTCCTTTTTTTTCTTACTTCCCCTTCCGTCCCGTACTCATTACACCAGCACGCACACACACACACACACACATATATATATATTGCAATATATGTACTTTGTACGCACATATGCAGGAAAATCATAAATTTTTGGCCTACGCTTCAAAGTTTTCCCGTTTCTTTTACTTATTTTATGATTTGAGCAGCGAGCCCGGAGTAATACGCTTCAGCTCGAGGGCCAAGAGAGAGATAGAAAAAGAGAAAGAGAGAGAGAGAGAGAGGGCGAGAGGATATTGTGTAAGAACATTATTGGGATCCTCTCTTTTTTTTCGGGGATAATAGGGATGATAGAAAGTAGAAAAATTGATTTTGTTCTCTTAAGATTTATGGTAAATTATGTGTCCTAGGCAGGGCTAGAGACTAGGGGTCATTAAGAGGACTTCGATTTGTTTTGCTTTGCTCTTTTAAGATTTTTAAGCAATATTTGTCAGAACAATATATTTCTACTATAATGAATTTCCTTTATAATGAATTCTTTATATATATTTCCTTTTCTTAAGCCAGTCATATTTCTTCCTCCCATATTTATTCCTTGTATACACTTTCTACATATTTTTACTTTTAAAATATTGAACACAATCTTGTAATATTTGTTACCTTCACTAAGATCCTTAATGGAAGAATTGGGTTAAGCAAGGATACTTAATAATGAACCTTTGTATATATAATTTCACAAATATAAAAGGTGTGGAACTTTAGTAAGAATTATAACAAAATAATCTTGCAGGTGGGCAATTCTTTTGTTATTTTCTGAGTACATTAGGTAATAATCGGAGAATGTGAACAAAGAAGTATATATTACGCCTGTCTTTTATTTTTTTTATTTTTTTGTTTCTTCTCCCAATACGAAGAATTCTTTATTCTCTGTGATATTCTGTCCTCCCTGCCACTCTCCGCACCTTCTTGTTTGCTCTACTTTCGAGGAACATCTTCATGGAAAGCGTGTTGAGATATTTATCTATGGATGGGAAATATTGTGATATATTACTTTCGCCATTGTTCGGCTTTTTTTTCACAGCTCCTTCGCGATGCTTTCTCCCTTCTCTCATGTCTTTTTGTGTGTGTGTGTGTGTGTATGCGCCCCTTCGTTTTTCGCCTTTTCTTATTTTCTTACTTTTTATACTTATTTTGCTTTTACTTCTTTTGAGCTTGAGGCGATGCTGCAACGTCGACAGCGACGCGGGCAGCGCTACTCCCGTTACTTTGGCCTACTGTTACTGTTATTTCAGTTGTTTTGTCTTGTTGTTATTGCTGTTCTTTTCGACGAACCCTTTTCTTCTCTGTTTCTGTTTTCTTTTATTTTTATTGTTCTTTCTTGCCTCAATTAAATCATATTTTATTCACCTTATTTCGCTTGCTGCTGCTGTTGTTGTTGCGGCTGCTTCTCCCTCCTTCGTCTTCTTTTTCTTCGTCTTGGGTTTGGTTTGTCAGTTATCCCGTTATCGCATTGTTTCGGCTTTCATTTTCAATGTTTGTTCTCTTCTACTCTGTACGGGTGTGGGTGTGTGTATGTATGGTGTGAGTGTGATGTGTGAGTGTGTGTGATCCGGTAAAAAAAAACACAAGGTAATCGTGGTAAATGAGCCGCTATTTCTCGATTTAATAATTATAATCAGCAACGAAATGATTTTGAAATATGTAGATATTTCACCGACTGGGGAGCACACATACACGCACGCACTGGAAAAAAATTGTAGCTCGCTTTTCGGATTCGGTTTCGGCAATCGTAAACGTAATTGTACGTGTAACGGTAACGGTAACGGGAATTGTAACTGTAACGGGAACTGTAACTGTAACGGTGACTTTGACTGTGACTGTGAATGTAGCGGTGACCGCAGGTGTTATTGTTGTAATTGTAATCGTATTTCTTATTGTTATTGTAATTGTTGTTGCTGTCGCTCTTGCTGTTGCTGTTATTATTATTGTTGCTGCTGCTGTTCATGCCGTGCTGCTTTTGTTTGCCGTCTGCTGTATATTTTATTATTTGTATTATTTGCTTAAATTTTGTTTTTAAAATGTTGTATGTCAATTGTTGTTATTATTATATTATTATTCGTTTGTGAAGGTTTAGCTCATCTGCGCTCGCTACGTCAGCCATGGGTGTAAACACAATACAGACTGAAACACACAAAACTGAAACGAACGAAACGGACGGAATCTTCCAAAGCGCTGTCGCTTCGCTGTCGATGTCGCTGTCGGTGTCGCTGTCGCTGCAGACGTCGGCTGTAAACGCCGCCAAACGAACGAACGAACGGACCAAGTTCGAATTAACTCGACCACAATGCCAGCGTCGGCAGCAAAGGAGGCGCACGTCAAAGAAGAAGCAGAGAGCAGAGCGAAAGCGAACATGAAGCGAACTAACTTACTAACGGTACCAGCGGCACCCGATCTCTTCTCTCCCGGATCCGTTGCCAAGCCACGGTTGATAAATAACCGTAAAACTACAGTGCAGCCACAAAATGTGACACAAAGTCAAAATAACCGAAAATAAGCAACGAAAATACATTGGTTGTAAGTCACCAAATAAAACGGGCTTGTGGGAAATCAAAACTGCAAGCCAAACTTTAGTTTATTGGCGACATTTTTAATCTGCGATTGTGGGAAACTACAATCAATAGAGCTCATAATCAGAACTTGCTGGTGAAGGTCCCGGGTCACATAGTTCGCAAGAACCGCGGACACGATTAAGAGATAAATAGAAAGAATCGCACAATTAGGATCTCTCCTGTTGCTATTTTCGGTCTCTTAAGTCCGCTTTCACTCTATCTCTACTCTACTCTCTACTCTCTACTCTACTCTACAATAGCTTAAGTGATCCAGACTTTCGCTCATTTCCGCAGAGAGTGTGAAAATCTGAAGAGCCCTGCACTGTGCATTACCGTTATGGAGGCTCTGCTGTAAACGCTAGAAGTGAGCAGCTAACCAAAAGGGTGTGGGTGCAGTACTCTTCCTTTTTTTTTTCTTATTCACTCTCTTCCAAGCCTGTGCCCACCGCCTCTCTTCGTAGTCTTCTGGCGCTTGGGCCCCAGATTTGCCTGTCAAACTGTCTTTATCAGCTGTCGCTGCCGCTGCTAGCGTCGCAGTCGTGGCTTGCCGCTTCTGTTGCGACTGCTGCTGCGACTGAGACTGGCTGCTGCAATTGCAATTTCGTTTTCGTTTTCGGCCAAAATGAATTGGTATTGTCATGTGTGTTTAATTTGGCGGCACAGCACACGAAAGGAGCACTGAAAACTAAAACGGAGGTGCGTACGAGAGAGAGTCGGCGCTCTTTCGGTCTCTCCTCGACTGATTTCCAATCCACTCAACTTTGTTAGGCACAGCGCGCTGTCTCTCTGTCTCTCCCTCTCTCTGTCTTTTATAATATGGCCATCTTGCTTGCGCGCACCCACGAATACACACGCACGAGGTAGGAGCACACCCACACATGCAGCTGGAGGCAGCGACGCTGGCGGCGACTGCGGCAGAGGAGAGTAATGGAGAGAAAAGGAGGAGCCGCTTGAAGCTGCTGCTGCTTCTTCTTGCTTGAACTTTGAGCTTTGCTTAAAGTTTATTTCTTTTTTGTTGTTGTTGCTCTTCCTTTTATTTCGCTGATAACTAATGGCATAATGGTTGAATGACACGCAATACGAAAATCAAAATTGAACTTTACAAGTTAATCCTTTTGAGGTTCCACGCACACACACACAGATACTCCTTCTGGGCATTCAAAATTCCATTTTAGAAATCAAAAAGAGAGATGGGGCGGCGAGAGACAGAGAGAGAAAGAGAGACAGAGAGAGAGAGCTAGAGGGAGCCGAAAAGAGAGCGGCTTTGTCCGTGGCCTTCGGTTGGTCCTGCGCATTGGCCAACTCCGATTTGCGTAAGGTGATGGTCCCCCTCAGCTCTCCTTCCCCACTTTCTCCGCTACCCACTTCCCTGTGGACCCTCTGGACCCTCTGAACCCTCTACATCCTCTCTCCATCTTCCAGCCATTCCCAAATGGATGCTCAATTCAAAGTTCCAGCTACGCGATTTCATTGTCATCGCCAATTGCCGCTGCCCGAGTCCTACGTACATACGTACATACATAATACGTACATTCGACGATAGTCACGTTGTTCGGCTATATTTTGTGCATGCAAAGGATATACGGATACGGATGTACGGGTCGGCCTTGCTAAGACGAGCCACAACATAATTGAGATTCTATTTATTATGTTTTATTTGCTTTAATATGACCATGAAACACATTCTTCTGTTTATGTTTTACTAAAAGTCCGGAAAAGACCTGAGGATTCTTTTGAATAAAGGGAATCGAAATATCCTCTTTCTCTTTCCTTTAGCGGTCTTTGCCTGCCTGCAAAGTACAAGCAAATCAGGCAAAATCAGCATAAAAGTTCCAACTCAGTAGCGAAATGGAGAGTGTTTTTACGCTGCTCTCCGTGAGAGCTTGTGGAAGCACACGAGAACAAAGAATAAAAGAAAGCTTCGAATTTATTGTAGAAATTCGCCATACAAGAGCTTGACTGTGGACACACACGCTCACGCATCCATCACACAGATACGACAGGACTGGCACACACTTGAATAACGCTCTCACAGAGACAAGGATGCGAATGCGAAATACGGTTGCATTCTTTGGCGCTGATAAACTGACAAATGAATTGGCCTAGCAACCGAAGTTGATGGTGCAGCGAAGGACAGCTGCTGCTTCACTGGATCCATCATGGATCCTTGGACCCTTGACCAGCAGGAGGGCAGCTTTAAGCCTTTAAGTCGGATTCCCATGACGGATTTATAAGGGATCACTTGAGGCCCACGGACAAGTTCAAAACATATTGTGCATGCCAATTAATTTGAGCGAGGCATGGTCTTGTTTATCCCAACTAATTAGCATCCTGGCGTATACTGAAGAAAATTCATTGTAAAAGCAATTTATATTTATATATATAAAGCAATTTATAGAGTTTACTTATGATTTAATATGGAACCCATCCTCATCAGTATACTGTTATTGTTAATTGATTATAAAAGTAAAACTGAAGGATATTAATATAAGAAAAACTATTTTAATTATTATAAGAAATCTTAGATGGTATATAATATAAATATAATTATTTTTGGGCAGTGCAGCAAAGCTGCTTTAAAGGGGGAAAACCATCAAACAACTTGTACCTGTGAAATCCCTTACAACGGTATCTGAAAAGCCCCATCAAAGCCGTATTAAGGAGGCCACTCATTTAAATAAATTTATATGCGTCGCGTGTGTGTGTGCGTGTGTGCAGCAATAATTCCCCTTCCCCCCGCCCCACCCACAATTCCCTAAGATTGCAATTCCAATTGCCTTCATCAATTGGAGATGATATTAACATAGGACATCGCACCTAAGTCCACATATCCCACATCCTAGAGTGCCTGCAACCGCCCTTCTTCCGTTATCCTTTGGCCCACACACAATACTCGCTGGCGTTGTCGAGTCCGACCCAGATATCAAATGGAAATGTCAACGCAAACGACAGATAGTCAAAATGTTGTCATGTCGGATTTTGAATAATTCATTGAAATGAAAACTTTATGCATTTGTCAGCCATTTGCCATTCTGGAATCCCCCTTTGCCTTTGCCTATCCTCCTTTTGTCGGGATTTAATATCGAAATAAATATATATATATCTCTATATATATAGATATAGGAATTGAGTTGCTGATGGCAGGAACCAGGGACCATTTTGAATCCATCTTCAGCGCTGGCTTAGGTCTACTTGATGTGCCTCCGATAAATACAAAAAAAAAACAACTACTTGTGCCTGCAACAGAAATTATACCCACTTTTTATTCTTATAATTTCTAGGAATTTATAATTTCGGATTTTCTGATAATTGGTGGTTATTTTTTCTAACAATATTTTTGCTGTATTTATACAGATACATATAAATACTCAACCTTAAGTAGTTATTTGCGAACTTTTTAGTAAGTCATCATTCCGTTTGGAATATTTAATCGAACAACAGGTCACTTAAATAGAAAACTTTTTCTACCCCCGATAGGTAGTAGAAATCAATAGAAACTATGGGGTTGTAAACTTGTTGCGTGGCCCACGTCTTGCCTTCGATTTTTGTTCGCTAATACATTAAGTACTTAATTAGCATACTATAATTTGTGCAGCCCTAATTAAGTACTTAAAAAGTATGATACTATATTTTTGGTATGAATATCCGAGTTTTCTTTATTCTCTCTCTCTCTAGCATGCACACAAAATTAATAATATTTTTCTCAATTTCCTTTGATTTCATGCTATTTTCTTTTTGATTTCATTGGCTTTCAATTGTTTTTCAAATAAAGTAAAGTGCTATTAAATAGCAGACAAAGATGTCCGACTTTAAGAGCTTCCCAAGATCGTTGAATGAATGAATCATAGATCGACCTGGTTGCACCACAGGTGCATGCCCTCAAAGGCGGGACATCTGGTCGCAATAATCGCAGAACCGAAACCGATTCGAGTGCCAGTCCGGTTCGATTGTACCCGTATACCTTGGCAAATGACTCAGAACAGCTGTAAGTGGATTCGTTTCGCTGCGCGGCGCGACCTTTATGTCGTCGGCGACAATTCCGTGGCCATTCAAGTGGATCCGGGTCCGGGTCCGGGTCCGGGTCCGGTCTTTAGTCTTACGGCTCGGGGACAGACCGCTGAAAGTGCCTCTTGTCATATTTTATTGATGGACACTTGGGCAAACATCTAAAGTCGCCATGCATGCACTTGCTAAGATATACGGCCGGGCACATCCATCTCATATATATATTAAATATATGTATACATATATGGGGGTAAACTATATATAATCGTAAAGACCAGGGCATGCTATACACGGCAACAAAAACGATGATTCTTTTTAGGATTTCAACTATTTGGAAATAGAAAAAAGATTAAAATTAAGGCTTAAATATGGGCGCTTCGATTTCCTTCATATACCAAAAAAGGTGTTTCGATATATCATAGGTTTATCGATCAAACTTAAGGATGCAAAATACTCTTCATTGAATCGCTGTCTCGATAAATACTATATCAGACATCTTATTGTTTTACCCATTCAAATATTTGTGGGACTTATCGATATAATTAATTTTTAACCAGAGAACACGATAACAAAAATTGTTTTTAAGCAGAGAACTCGAAAACAACAACTACCGCTTTTATTTATCAACGTTTCTATTTGCAGAAAATAAAACTTATCGATGTATAAACTTTCTAGTAACGAAAATGTAATCTTTAACCAGAGAATTTGATAACACAAATTGTATTTAACCAGAGGACTCGATAACAACAACTATCGCCCTCGATTTATCAACATTCTTATTTGCAGAAAATAAAACTTATCGATGTATTAACTTTCAATGCAACCAAAACGTAATCTTTAACCAGAGAACTCAATAATATCTTGGAAGGTTTAGTTAGCAGAAAACGGCATTATTAAAAATGTACACAAATTGTACGCACTTTGTTTTTCGTCAAGTGCCGAGGGCATTCGAACGGAAAACTGCAGTCGCGGGTCGAAGACTATTATCATGAAATTTTAAAAAGTTCCTCGTCTATTTTTCGCCGCATAATGCCGAGGCAATAAGTTATTGGACTATTGAGGCCACCTGGCCAGCAATTCTTTTCACCGTACAAATACAGTCCCGGTCTCAAAGCTAGCACTAGCACCCTAGCACCTTTCGCTTTTGCCTGTCGCCTGTCGCCTGTCGCTAGTCCTTTGTGTGTGTGTCAGTCCTTTGTGTTGTTAGTCCTGACAGTTGATAGTTGACTTGGTCGATTGGAAGTCCTCGAAATGCGGACATATGGGCAAGGACATGACTGAGTCTCTCTGGTCGCTGGAGGGAGTCAAAAGAGTCGTCGTGTGGCTAAAGCAAATGCCTTAAATATTTCAGATGACACCCCGTAATACCCATTGGGAGCAGTCTGACTGCATATATATAATATTTATCATCATCTAAATATGCACGCATGTGTTGTTCTCTGCCCATTTGCATACTGTTTGCTTTTCGGCTTTCGGTTCTCGTATTTGGCATTTGATATAGTATATATATACTATATAGTATACATGTTAGGTGTATGTAGTATAGTGTGTGCATCGATAATTCATGTCCGAGAGGGACCGATCTGAGGACAGGTTCTTCCCCCCATTCTGTTCCTTTTCAATGCCTTATTTGCTTTATATTGCATATGCCATTAATTACGTGTGCGAGTTGTTGGCCATTGTTTAAATAGCCAGAATCGACGGAATTGCCAGCTCAATCTGCAAGGCCGTTTATCAAAGCAGTATCTATATATATATATAATGAGTATATATCTCTGATGTAACCGGTAGCCAGACCGGGTCGACGACAGGCGATGAACTCCAGAAATCAAGGCAAGAGCCTTATTATGGCTCCGAAAGAATAGGCTCTGTCCCTGAAGTTCGATATCCCAAATAAATATATATATATAATGATTATAATGATGATGAGGCGATCGAAATCGCTGCTGCCGCCTGACCATGTAAACAATATATCAAAGCGATATATTCGGATACGTTCCGATTCAAACACTTGAGCGAACTTTATGTCTTTATGGGCGTCTTGTTCAGATTCGGAATCAGTATCTGTATAAGATTCAGATTCAAAAATTTAGATTCAGAGGCCGATGATGGAATACCCAAATAGCGCCATATAGACGTATGGTCCATTCCCCTCTCCTTAAATGATTTTTTGTTTGTTTGTGTTCAATAGGTAGGAGTCGCCTTTCCAATGTGTTTTGTATTTTGGCTTTTGCTTTTTTTTCTCGCACATTTGTTTTGTGTTATTGCTTTCTTATCCCCCCACAAACGGCTTTACTCTCGAAGTATCCTGCCAAAATGGGGGTATATCTATTTGTAAGATGGTTAATCTATATAGATATTAATTCTTAATTACAGAGTGTCTACGAGTGCTTAACTTAGTCAGTATCTATAAGTTCCCTTAGCTATATTTACATACATGGAAAAGTAAACATTTTTACTATCTCGTATGAAAAATTTCAACTACTTGTTTCTCAGAAATAAAAGTTTAGCTTTTGTGTATAAATTCGCGGAATTTTATTATCATTTCATCATTAAAATTCTGTTTTTATTACATTTAAATTTGATTTTATGCCAATTTAAGTCTGCGACAACATGTCGTATGAGTATTATCTCATAAAATATTAATCATACGCCACATATACCGGATTTGTTTGATTCTTTATTGTAAATTATGTATAAAGCACAAAATAACAAATACAAAGTTAAGATCATAAAAAAGGTTAAATTAAATGAATATTTAAAAAAAAAAACATGTATGTATGTTTTTCAATTACTTCCTGTAATCTGGAGAAGCTTCTTAAATGTATTTAATTTTGTTTTAGTTATAAATTGAACCGATAACTGCGTTAACTTGTGTTTTTTGTTTATTCATAGTTTCATTTGAATTTTAAAAACTTTTGTTCTGGAAAATCTGCAAAAGTTGCCTTAGATCTTTAAGCAATATTCGCCATTTACCCTTTGAGAGATTTGGCATAAAGTTTGTGGCACTTTGTGACACTTTGGCACACTTTTGCCCACTTTTTGCAGGGTACAAAAAGTTTCGCGCTGCCCAAACAATTTCCCCCAAGAGCTCCATCCGTGTGCGTTTTGCTTATTTGCTTCTTAGTTCTTGTTTTTGTTTTCTGCAGATGCTCTGGTTGAAAATAACTTCGAATCGCCCAAGAGCGATGCGAGAGACCCGGACCCGGAGCCCGGAGACCGGAGACAAAAGAGCGCTAGAGAGAGCGCCAGCGATTTATTTATTTTTATAGTCTCGGACGCGGGACACGTGGAAGCCGCCAAACGAAATGGCGAATGGAAATGGCTGAGATAAGCTAGATACGTCATAGTTTCTTAGCGTATGCACTGAGCGAAAAGAAAGTAGAAAAACTCGGCATAAATGTCCGAAAAATCATCTTAAAAAAGTAGTACGTTGACACGTTAGATTAGCATTTTGTGAGCTAAACGAACGCTTACACTGCCGGTGTGAGCAGAGCTCGGGCAGCGAAAATTGCAGACTCTCTAGTCTATCACTGCCTTAAAATCACAATATCATATCGAACGTATCGGAAAGTTTGTTATATGAATTATCAACAAAAAAATATCCTTATTATCAACAAAGTATTCAAAAAGTATTTCCTAATTGATTTATCGAACTTCTCGATTAATGTCGATAAAGTATCGATATACAGATATTTTTTGCAAACCCCAGATCAGCTTGCAAAATTGATATTAGCATTGATATTAATTTAAATTCTTAAAATTCCTAGATTTTCTTTTGTAGGTTTGTTTTTGCGAGTGTATAAGCCTACGTTGCTTACCAAAATCGGTCGCTCGTTGGCGTAGGACAGCTTGCGTGTGTTGCGCAGCGTTTCCAGCCAAAGGGAGTTCCTGCGGGCGGCACTCGTGGCGCCACCAACGCTGCCCGTTCGCGTCATTATTGCGGCGGCCGCGTTCAGCGGCAGCTGCGGCTGTGGCGCTTGTAACATCGACATTGGCGGCATTAGCGTCATTGATTGTGATGGCGATACAGACGGCGAGGCGGATGGTGATGGCGAGGGAGAGGGTCTTCCCCTGGGCGGCGGCGGCGGCAATGACGTTGTTAGGACAACGGTCGCCGGCGTGGGAGGCTGCTGTGGAGGCATGGCCGTGGCAAGGCATGTTTGGTAAAAATCCGGGTTCTGATTGCAATCGTTCGCCATGCAAAAGGCCGGCGACATGCTCTGTTCCGCGGATTAAATTGAAAAATGAGTAAAGGATCCAAGGGGATCACAAGGATCTGCCGGGAAACAAAGACGGATTTATATTCCTTAAACCGCTTAACTTTACGCTTTCACTTTAGCATTTTGTAAGGTTTTAAGACACGTGTTTTTAATAGAGGTTTTTGGAAGAACTAAAAAAGATTCCCCAAATTAAGTTACCACTATTTAATTGTGTTTGTTATTCTTTAGAATTTGTACACTAATTTTAATCGAAATACATTTTGTTTGTTGTTTTTTTTAACGAAGCTAGCTTGTTTATTTATTTTCTTTTGCAATTTAAACAAGTTAAACTGCTTTGTTGGTTTTCTTTTTCATTTTTTTATAATTTACAAAAACATTTATTTATAGAAAAAAGGATATCCTTTTGCACACTTTTCACAAAATTAGAAACTAGAAAAAAACAACCAACGACATGCGAGAACCGAAGCAGACGAAAAACCGATGAGTTTTGATTTGATTTTGATTTGAATGCGGATTATTTCTGGCCAACTTTCGACTGCGTAATTGTCCAGAGAACGTAAACAGATCGGAACGGGAAGCAGACACAATTCGGCATTTCCACCAAAAACAAAACAGAAAAAAAAAAACAAAACAGCACCCGTTCACTTCCAGTATTGACCGATCCGATCCGTTCCGAGATCTGGAGATGTGGAGAGCAAAATCCCAAGATCTCTGGATCATATATAGAGAGAGAGAGAGAGAGAGCGATCCCTTCCGACGACGACGCACAAATGGCCGGCCTACCGAACATTTTATTTATATTCCCATCTCGTGCGCGCCTGCCTCTTCGTTTTTTTATATATATCATCGAAGGCCTCGACGTGGCAATACCCTGTTTGTAAGGCTGCTAATGATCTGAATTTTGGTATAGGAGTAGATAGTGACAATATATGGTCTATAGGTCCTGAATCTCAAGGAAATACATGCGGTTTAGTATAGTTTTATAGTATTCCTAATGCTTGCAATGATCTGAACTTTGGTATGGTTGCAGATGCTCCCTTTAGCTATATGTATACGAAAAATCACAGATTTATCGTTAAAACTATGACAAATATAAAAGAATTGTGTTTAACTTAAGACCCGATTGACCCTATTCGATTTTGTGGATTTCGTGTGGCTTGGATATCAGGTGGAGAGTGGAACTCATGTGGAGGAATAGCAGCAGGTGGATAATAATAATAAAAATGAGAGAGAAGCCCATGTTGAGAGAGCGGGAGTACTCGTTAAGAGAGACATCCGTTGGGCAGAATTCAGGGGAAGAATTGTGAGAATCAAACGCCTGATCGTCCGTCGACGTCATGGAAATGAACATTTTGTATCTTTTCAATCGGGGAAATATTAAATGCTTCCTGCTCACCACTTAATTGATGGTTCCGAAGAAGAAAAAATATAGATATATACACAAATAAAGCATAGCTATTGGAATACCCTGGAAACTAGATAGAAATTTCTTCAAACAAGCAATTATCGGTATTATTTTGTAAAAAAAAAAAAACAAATTATTATAATTCATCAAAATAAAAAATATTTTTAGAAGTCTCATTTCTTATTTTATATTCTTCCTAAAAACTAATTCGATGTTTCCCAATATACATCATATTTTTCCCTTTAGTCAACCATTTCCTTTAGATATTATCTAAAATTTATTATTTGTATAGCAGTAAATAGTATCTATTTGGCAAATATTAAAGCTAATAACATTTCTAAACGGTGCTTGTGAACAATACAATTGGTGCGTTATATATATTTTCAACTACATCTTACCTGCGGCGATGGATCATCGCTAAATATTTATAAATAAACTAATTGGGGTGATAATTTAGTAGGTTTAAATACGGATCTACACACTCAAAACGGATGCAAAGCACGCGGGATGCTCAAGTCGAAGTGGAAGTGGAATTGTGGAGTGGAGAGCGAATGTGGTTTGTGGAGGCGAGTTTCGGATGCGGAAGTTCAAATTCAAACTGGAGCTACAAGCGGCCAAAATGCTTTAACATTCAGGTGAAATGTATTTTTGTTTGTTCATTTTTTTATTTCTTTCATTTCGAAAAACCGCTTTGTTTTTTGGTGAGATTTCTATGGGGGGATTGAGGCAGTGCAGGCTAGGAAGAACTGAATGCCAAACGCAAACCGATTGCACATTGGGGACATTAGCATTGGCAGTAGCATTAGCATTATTGCATTGTTGCATTGTTTTGCTTGTTATCGATAACAGAACGAACTACATGACCGCTGGGAGGCGGGAAGGTCATAGCTTAAACCATAAGTGAGCGAATACAAGATGTTTTGTTTATTTTTGTTTGCTTTTATATCAAGTCAAGTATTATAATTGAAAATCTGAACTATAAGTAGATTAAAAATCCGTTCAAGTGCCTTAAAACGTAACAAGTATCCTTGCATACACTTTGGTCACACTTTTTTTTTGGATTTCAAAGGCACAGCTAGTTCTCTGCTTCTTTTCGCTCACTTAAAGTTTAAAGGCGGTGCCATTGGAAAATAACTGGTATTGGTTTTGCTTTGTTTTTGTTTTGGAATTTTGAAACTACGAGCTGGTTTAATATGTTTTTTTTTTTGTTTAATTCATTCTAAATATTTATGTACACATTAAACAAAATGGTTATCGTTGGCAACATGGGTATTTGGTTTTTGTAATTTGGTTTTTTGGGGATAATTGTTTATACGGTTTTAGAGTTTTGCAATTAAATACCATTTTGGAGCATTGAAGCGTTTCGTTAGTGGCCTCGGTGAAGGCCCTTCGAAGGCGCAACTTTCGGCTTTCGGACAAGGTGCGAGGCATTAGAAGAACGCCCTGGAGAGATCAGATTGCGAGAGTTGATGCGATAGCGATTAGTTACAGATAAACAGAGTTTAAATTTAAAGTTTAGGTCTTAGTTAGTTTAGTTGCTAATCTAAGTTCCGGTCGAGGATAGGGAAACGCATATGTAGACATAGGATATATGGTAGGATATATAGCAGCGGCGGATACATAGAAATATGAAATATACTCGTACATAGATCCTACAGCGATACAGTGCGTCGGCAAAGTGTTGGGCGATTTGAAAACTTCAATTTTTCATACTGCATCAATAATATTTGAAGGCATAATTCTCCAGGTTTGGAACACCGAACACCTTGACGCAACGCATCGCTCAAGAATATATAGATATCAAAGGGGATTAAGAGGATATAATAATACAATAGAAACTACATAGATAGTTTACAGAGACCAACTTAATACATACGATATATAGTTTATATATATATATATATAGATGATAATATTAAGGACTAAAAGATAAGATACGATAAGAACAGTAATGCCGGTGATCCTGCAGGACCTCTGACTCTACAAATATCTAATTATTAATGTTTAAAGAATGAGTGAAGGATGAAAAGTTCATTGCATGTTGCATAATTAAGCTTTGAAACAATAAATACAATGTTAAGGGAAAATGGGGAAAGCGGAAAACGGACAGCCCGAAGACAACTGAAAACTTGAAAATACGTTACGAGCTTTCACATTTACATCAGAAAGCTCTCGCAGATATATAAAACTTAAAATGCCAAAAGCGAAAGCTTCGGCCAAAGGGGTGACAAAGGGCTAAAGGACGAGCACGCGCGCCAGGGAATTGCATATAAAATTTGTGTTTTTATTCGTGTTAAATGTGGCTTGAAAGCTCTTAAGCGCGCCGATTTCCTATTTGATTTTCCCCCAGCTATCTCCTCTATTTTCTCTTCTTTCCACGTTAGTTTTTCTCTTTGTGTTTCGTAAAGCTTTCGCTTTCGTTTTCGCTTTCGCCTGGCAAAGCTTGGCATAAATGTTTTACCGCGCCGCGTTTTTTTTTTCCCCAGACTATTTGCCGAAAAGACAGACAACCCAACGCAATTATCTATAAAGACTGAAACTGAAAATGGAAATGGGTAAATGGGGTCGGGAAAATAGGAAAACGCGACGGCAAATGTCAAAGAGTGAAAACATTCATCAATCATGGTAAGGTCACTCTTCCAGCATGAAGAAAGCGATATTATTTTCGTGTTTTTTTGTTGTTTTCTTCCTTCTGCCCCCCTCAATCTATATATACTTATATTATATTTTCTTTCCTGTTTTTTCCACGTTTTCTCTTAATTTTCTTTTTGCTGGCTCTTTTTTTTTTTGAGGGATATTTATGGAAGACAGCAGAAGCGGCAAAAGTTCAGACGTTTTGGGCGTAAATTGATATTAATTATAATTATATTCCCCTGGCAGGGGATGAGAGATGAAAGATATGGATATAGGGGAGCGACTGACTAGGCAAGGCCATTTTCGTATTTCTGTATTTGTGGAGCACTTAACAATTCAATTGCCACATGAATAATCAATTTGCACCGACAGAGAAAATGCCTTAATTGTATTTTCTTCATTTTCGGGGCAAAGGAAAAATATTGATGCATAAAGCATCTACTTGCGCTTACGCCCACCTACTTTCCCTTCCCCGATCAAATCTTGTGTAAACAAAATTTTTAATTATGCCAAAGCAACAAAAAAAAAAAAAAAAGGAAGAAAAAAACTACAGGCGGCAACGAAATAATTGTTGAGGCAACGCGGCGTATGAGCAATATTGATTTTCCCTAATTGGATTTTAGCGCGCGAAAAACGCTAAATGGACCCACCAAAAGCAAGAACAAGAAGTAAATTCAACAAAACAAAAAATAAACCAACAACAACAAGAAAAAATAAGAAGAACTACAAGCAAATCACAAATTGCTTCAGCCTGGGCTGTCGATCCAGCGCGCTTTTATGATTATTAGAAAACATCTATGAAATAAATAAACTGAAATCCGAGACTGGACATAAAAAACATCTCGTGGCGGTCATACTGTTGTGTTTATAGCGATGAGTTATTGGCAAACGATTTAACATCTCGGCATCTCTGCGTGTGATGAATGAGTTCTTTATGGGTAATACAAAAATATGGATTGATGCCCGGGGGAATTTTTCATAGTTAAAGAGCTACGCTAGTTGTGTTTGGTTTGAGCGTTTCTTAAGCAATATCCTGGCTTCAGTTGCTTTCTAAATATGCATGGTCACACGTTCTTAATCTTTGCTCAAGCCGGGCACATTAAAATGTAAAATTTGATGGAATTTCTTTAAATTAGATAGATATAAAATCTGAAATACTTTTGAGAGTAAAATAACTACTCTAGTTGTGTCTTTATGCTCTATATTTTCATATTTCCAGTTGCTTTCTAACTATGTAAGTTACATTCAAGCTGGTTTTATATTTGTATGCAAAATTTTAACAGTTTTAAATACTAATTTGCATTCATATTTAATAATTAACAAGCTACTCTATTTCTTAACTCTTATTATTAATGTCTTATCGCTTGAATTGGTTTATAAATAAACTTGGCATATGTTTTAAACTTTCCTTCGAATTGGTCTCTTTAAATTGTATAATTTCATGTACTAATTTGTCTTTTAATATTATGCTTAAAATAAAAACGTGCAACCCATACCAAATTTGTTATGACAACTAGCCTAAAGTATCCGCCGAATATTATGTTAATTTCTTGTGCAACTTATTAATTAAATAGTATCAAAGATTGTCGCCTGCCTGTGATTCCGATATGCAAAGGATCGGGGAATTGATTATATGAACACAAAACATCGATATATGTATATATATAGTGCGATATATAGTGGCTACAAAACATCGATATTACATTACGGTTATATACTTAAATATATGTATAATATATAGCTAGATATGCCCAATTAAACTGAGCGCTAAAAGGTTAGCCCCGGGTGGACATTCATGAGTTATACAACGCAAGTATGTACAGGGATGTACTCAAGGCCTTCAATGCACTCGCAAAAAATTCATTAATAATTCCTTTTAATAGTTAAAGGCTACTCATGACTTATGCTTATTTCGTTTTTATTATTTCCCAAAGAAATATCTTGTCTTCAGTTGCTTTATAAATAAACATGGTCACACTTTTGAACCTTTCGCTCAAGCTGGCCACATTAGAATTACTCTTTAAGAGAAATCTCCGATAATTTGATGAATTTTCAGCGAGTTCCTTCACTATGGCCATCGAGTAAGACTTTTCTATGTTCCTAGCTGGGATTAAGACACTGGGAAAGTGATTTTTTTTGGCTGCTCACCTGCTTAAAGGGCCGCATTCCGCCGTTGATCCTCAAGGAGTCCGCTGCAATGCCAGCGATGCCGTCGCCGGAGCTCTCCCTTAGCTGTTTCAGTGACACATTGGGCACCGTGTGCGAATGCGAGTGCGAGTGGGAGTGGCCAACGCAGGCGGAGTGAGGACCACAGCAGACAATGGCCGTGGTGCTCGATTCCGGCTGTGAACTCTGCCGGATTATCCGGGATCCGTTCGTGGGCGACGATGTTATTAGGACTGGAGGTGGCACCTGCTGCTGCTGTTGCTGGTGGACTATTTGGAGCTGATGTTGATAGTGCTGTTGCTGCTGCTGCTGCTGCTGGTGCTGCTGCTGTAGCTGGAGCAGCATGGATCCACTGAGATTGCCCTGACCCTGGAAGGCGCTCTTGACGCTATCACGCGAGGCGCTCCTATCGATCTGACCGCGATCCGCAATGGAACTCGACATGGGCGTTGTGGAAGCACGACGGCTACAGTTGCGGCATGCCCGACACCTGCTCGGTGCACTGGGCGGTATGCTCGAGGCCAGATTCTGATATGACGATGTACCCAAGTTGGGATGGCTGCCGGGACCGGGACTGGGACCGGGACTGGGACTGGGACTGTGGCTATGGGTGTGGCTATGGCTATGACTGTGACTGTGGCTGTCCCCAGGCTTCAGGCTTAAATTCATAATTGATATGGTCTGTGGTTGCTGTTGCTGTTGGTCGTTGGTCTGGTCTTGGTCCTCTTCGTGAACTTCGATGTCAGGCACTAGGCTTGTCCGGAGCAATCCCTGCTCCACATCCTCGTCGTGGGGATTCGTTATGCCACCGCCGCCGCCACCGCGCATACTCTCCTCGGAGCCCATCCGCGCCTGCTGCGACTGCTGCGGACTGGTTAGATATGTGGAAGTCCGATCTTGTCGCATCAGCGTCGGTTTGCTGGCCTGGGTGCCAGCTCCCGAGCCCGAGCCCGTTGCCGAGCCCGCAACTGAGCCCGTAACGGATCCGGTGACGGAGCCCGTCCCGGAGCCCGTCGAGGAGGTGGAGGTGGCGCCAGTTGGTCCATTTGTGGAGCTGCTCTTAACCTGGCGGAGCAGCGCCGTCCGTCCGCCGCCGACGCGTGACGGATTCGGATTCTGGCTAACCAGCAGCGAGTCCGTCTCCTCGGAGCTCACGTAGCCCGAGTTGGCGGTGTCGTTCAGCTTCTGAATTGACATCTGCAAGAGAAATGAAAGGGGACAAAATTTGATTTTATTTTATTTAATTTTGTATTAGCCTTTCTAGATTTTAAGATGTTTTTAAATCTTTCAAAATGCAATATTTAATTAATAATAATAATAATAATACCTAGACTTTGCCTAGAGCTGATCACATGATAATTGTACAATTTTCATATTTTTTTAAGTAGACTGTGCTTTAGAAACGTTTTATTTGTGTTAACTTTAATAATAAAGGTGATTTTCAGGCAATGGGGCAGCAGTGCGTATGAGTGATGCGGTCAACGTTGCGTATGAGTATGATGCAGTTGTGCATGCTCTTTTAAATACACTTTAAGACTAAAACTAATTCTCAACTAAAGCTTAAAGGAAAACACAAAAGGGAAAGGTAAGCTGCTGCCATAAAGTGCAGAACAAATCGAAGGAATTCCCCAAGGAAAAGGCAAAACAAGAAAGGCTTAGAAGCCTTATAAAGAAAACGGATGAAAAAGGTTTGAAAGCTGCGGCCAAGCTTTCCAGGACAAACTAAATGGTTTCGAGGAGTTGGACACTGGACAAAGAACTGATAAGCCACAAAAGCTTCAAAGCCACCAGCATGTGGCCACCACATGTGGCGAGAAAAAGTGTGGAAAAGCGGAAAAAAGCTTGTTGACCGCAAGTCACCTATGTGTGAAGGGCCCTCAAAGGGGAAATTCCACAACAAAAAAAAAGAACGAAGAACATTTTAAAAGAACTCTCAAAAATGTAACAAATGAAAATCAATAATTCAGCTATAAATACGAACCAGAATTGTAAATTATGCAGGGAGCAGTTATGCAGAGGTTCGTAAAGTAAAAGAAAGAAACTCGTTTCTACAGTTGGAGAAATTTCACTTTATCTCAGATTTAAATTATTTTCAATTCGATTTTACCTTTAAAATTAACTTCTTCGCAGGAAATAACTAATTGTTTTAACTAAATTTAGAGAAATTTTGTTTTTACGCTTTTCCTTTGTTTTCCAGTGCACTTTTGTAGTTACTTTTTGGACAAAAAAAAACAAACAAAAAGGACAATTGAGGCACCTGGGATGGCAAAGGCAAAAATGTGAAAATTTGAACACCTGCAGAGCAATGGGTTTCTGTTGGATGTAGATATACATAATATACATACGAATATGAAGTATATATTCAGATATACATATATGACGGTACGTACATACAGTATGGACGGCATATATAAATCCATTATACTTGCATGTCGAGCGTGACGCTAATAATAGTTGGGGGGCTCCGCAGTCCTCAGTCCTCAGTCCGGGACATACCAGACGAGTCCCCGTGCCAGGCAGAACGCCGTAGATACAGATACGGATACGGATTCAGATAGAAATAAGCATTTCAGAGGCACAGAGCAAAAATCTAACACCTTGCACTAACAAGCACGTGCTTGGTGTCGCAAGAGCGACATCAACGTCCAGGAAGAGAAGATTTTTGCTTTTTAAAGAGCACACAATATCAATATCCCATCGATATTGTTCTGTATCATATATATAAGTCAAGAATTGCTTGATTTAACAAAGAATTAAAGTTTTTTATGTTCGTCGTGGTGAAATATTTTTAATTAAACACAATAATCCCAGTGTCTAGTAGGCTGAGGCAACTACTATATTTCCCACAAAGAAAATTTCCGATCGCATCATCCTTGAACTCGATTTGCCCCATCTGTCATGTGGCTTGCCTCAACGAGCTCCGTACAGAGCTCAGTTCCAACGTACACCTCTAACTGGCAACATCAAAAAAGCAAACCAAAAAAATACAAATAAAATAAAATAAGAGAAAATTTCTTTCGTTTTCAAAAGTTTCGGTCAACAAGTTTTCATTAGTTGTAATTGTTATTAGGATTAAGCATAAAGTGAATTTTTGTACTGCGTTGCGTTTTATACTCCAACACGTTTAAGCACTTAGCACTCTCCAAAACGAACTTACCCTTATCGGTTATATCTTTCTCAAACTAAAAATGAAACGACAGGAGAAGGAACCAACACAAACCACAGAGTCAATGGCATCACGGCATCACATACGATCAACACCAAGTAAGTTTACAAAACAAACGGCAATTCCTTGCTAACGCCCTCATAACGTGCCCAATCAGAAATAGGGACATCGCAGAAGAATGTAGAAAAGCAGCAAATAGAAAGCTCCAGAAATTCCCCAAAATGGCAAGGGAAGTGACATAACGGTTGAAAGGCAGTCAAAACACGGAACAGGAGGATAATACATCTATATATAAGCAAACAAAGAAAGACGAATCTTAAAATTCCGTGGTTGCAGTCCCCAGAATTGACATCTAGAGGAGGAAGTTCCTTGTGATCTGAACAATAATATAGGGCGAGTATCCAAGATGGGAATTCACCAGAGAAAGTTCTAATTTGTAAATCTCTTTCCTAATAGTGCATGGACTTCAGATACACAAGGCTTGAACCGACATCCCAGCTGGGGCTCTTGCAGCCTATACTTGTATATATTCAACTATTTGGCTTACAAAAATACACCTAAGCAAAAAAAACGTTGCCTGCCTTGTTTTTGGGTCTCTTTTTTTACAGAGCTGTAGGATTGGATCGTTTTAAGAGGATTATCTTAAAAGGGGAATCACAGAAACGTCGCGGATCGGCTGTCTTCGATTATCTCCCTCTCTTGGGATTTGCAACTATTATTTCAACGGTTGTACACATCTTACAAGCACTGATTTTTATTTTCTTTCAATTCATGTTTGAAAATACAACTCTTTCTCTGTGTGTACTAGTACGAAGACGTATGTACGTGTTCAAATTGAGTTAAAATTCTTCGGATGGCAAATGCAATCGCATTTCGGGCCGCAAATGAATTCAATTGTTTATGATGAGCGCCACCCTTGATGGGCTTTTCTATAAATAAGCATTGATTGATTTGTCAGTCACTCCGCTCCATCCAAACAAAACAACACACACACGAAAAAATATAGAGCAGAGCGAGCAGAAAATTGAGAAACCGAAGAGGAATAGAAGATTCACATAGATCGAATCTGGAATAATTGATAAACCATCACTTCTCTCCACTTGCGATGCGGCTCGCTTTAATTCGATTCAATTCGATTTTTCGATTTCGGATTTCGCCCCGTTGAGTTCAGCTGATGAAATTTTAATCACGCCATTAAAATGATTGCTTTATCGCACAGGCACGTACAGTGCGGCCCAGCAGTGTAATTCATTTCGATTGCCCGCCAATTATCATCTCATAAATATTTGTTAATTCGAGTCCCAGATTTCAACAGTTTGCTTCGCTTAGTTAATTTATGAATATTAACATGGACTATATGAATATAATTAGCTAATTAGCCTGCCTAGGAATTTGTCATTTAATCTCACTTAAGGTCAAGAAAGATAAAAAACGGAGAGTATAAAAACTAAAGCTCCATACATTCGAATAATAGGTATATAGTGTTCTGTGTGTACTTAATAAATATTAATCAATAACTGCCCCTGGATCCCTTAATATTTAATGGCCGCCACTATAAGCTCGCCTACTTAAAATGATAATTTACTTTTCTGTTCGCAATGGCCAATCAAATTCGATTGCTTAGCACAAACACAAATCACGGTAATCCAACGACCTCCCACCAATATTAAGCCATCAATCGTTTTAAGGCCCTGAACCGCACTGTACCGTGGCCGGGAGTGTGAATGTCCTCGTCGATGGTCAGAGGACACAGCCAGTTCTCTGGCATGAAATAAGTTAAGCCAGGAGCTCGTAGCTGGGAGCTGCGAGCTGCGAGCTGCGAGCTGCGAGCTTGGTACATAGCTGCGAGCCCAGGTGACCCAGATGTCATTCGGCACTCAGCGCTAAAACATGGCCCGCAAACGCAGCTTGGCCAATAACAATAAAGCCAACAACACCGGCAACGGAAGCTGCTGTCACTTTGGCATATTTCCCGTCAAATTACGCCTTTCTTTGGGCCTTCAATTAAGTGCATTTTAGTTCAAGGCATGTTCACTGCAATTAGTTCTAACGGAAGATGTTCTTTAAATTTGATTAAAAAAAATCAAATAAATTCAAAAATAATACAAAGGCTAAAATAAAAGAAATCGACAAGAGTTGTCTCTCTCGGATCCTTACATTGGAATAGTATTCTGCTTAAAATTAAACTCTCTCGTTCGCTATTGAGCGAAAATTATAAGCGGTTGTTGCAGGCATTTAGAGTAAGAAAGTCAAAGGTTAGAGCCAAATTGAACGATCAATTCGATTTCATTTTTTTAATTGGGGTCGCGAGACAACAATTCTTATAATTATATTTTTAGTATTTAATATTTCATTTCCCACAGCATTAGTTCTCATATTTAAATAATGCAACATGAGAATTCTCTGGGATAAGAAGGCAAAACCCGCCAACACTGACAAACGGAAAATACAAAATAAATAACGGCCAAGAAATTTCTATTGTGTAATGGCCGGCTTCAGGTTGGCAGGCGGCGCCCTGACAGCGTTGTTTAATGGCCAACGGGCTGGGAAAACCCTTCAATCTTCAATCTGCAATCCACCGCGTAGAACGGACAGCTCCGGACTCCGCATGTACAGATAAAAATTTATTGCACAACTCAAAATCACAGGGCCGGGTCCGGATCTGGGTCCTTTGGCTTTCAAGCAGGACCCTCTACATAAATTTCATTCGCACACCACAAAAAAGAACTCAAAAAAACAAAAAAAAAAAAACAGAGAAAGTCAGAAAACAGCAAAACAACAAGCACGGGGCAAAACAAGAAAATCGTTAACTTGGCCCGGTTTTATCCTGTGCGCCAGGATAACATACACACAAAACATTAAGGGGTGTCTTCCACTCCCTCCCCTAACAAAAAACAGAGCCCACTCCCCACCCAAAACTCACCTGAACAACAACGACCTCGTTGCATTCGTCAAAAGCGCTGTGTTAGCGCAAAAAAAAAACACAAAATATGAAAAAATAATAAATAAAAACTGCAAAAATGGGGGAAAAAATATGGAAAAGGATAATGGAGAAGATGCCACAGGACGGGTCACCCTCTAATTGCACGGAAAATCGTCTACAAAAGCCACCAAAAGATTAAAAACCTCAACCCTCAGGCCTCCTGGACCAACAATAATCCGAAAGCCAAGCTGCTGAGCCTAGAGTTGGCTTTGGTCTATGACCTTAAAGGGAAATTCCTTTAAAAAAAAACAGATATAAATTATTCTCAATTCGATTGTACCTTTAAAATTAACTTTTTTTGCAGGAAATAACTAATTGTTTTAGTTAAATGTAGGACACGCTCTCTACGTTTTATAACAAAAAGAAAGAAGTACTGAAAAGTACCCCCCATTGATAGATTTTAATTAAATTGTGAGGAATTTCGTTTTTGTACGCTTTTCCTTTGTTTTCCAGTGCACTTTTGTAGTTACTTTTTGGACAAATAAAACAAACAAAAAGGACAATTGAGGCACCTGGGATGGCAAAGGCAAAAATGTGAAAATTTGAACACCTGCAGAGCAATGGGTTTCTGTTGGATGTAGATATACATAATATACATACGAATATGAAGTATATATTCAGATATACATATATGACGGTACGTACATACAGTATGGACGGCATATATAAATCCATTATACTTGCATGTCGAGCGTGACGCTAATAATAGTTGGGGGGCTCCGCAGTCCTCAGTCCTCAGTCCGGGACATACCAGACGAGTCCCCGTGCCAGGCAGAACGCCGTAGATACAGATACGGATACGGATTCAGATAGAAATAAGGATTTCAGAGGCACAGAGCCAAAATCTAACACCTTGCACTAACAAGCACGTGCTTGGTGTCGTAAGAGCGACATCAACGTCCAGGAAGAGAAGATTTTTGCTTTTTAAAGAGCACACAATATCAATATCCCATCGATATTGATCTGTATCATCTATATAAGTCAAGAATTGCTTGATTTAACAAAGAATTAAAGTTTTCTATGTTCGTCGTGGTGAAATATTTTTAATTAAACACAATAATCCCAGTGTCTAGTAGGCTGAGGCAACTACTATATTTCCCACAAAGAAAATTTCCGATCGCATCATCCTTGAACTCGATTTGCCCCATCTGTCATGTGGCTTGCCTCAACGAGCTCCGTACAGAGCTCAGTTTCAACGTACACCTCTAACTGGCAACATCAAAAAAGCAAACCAAAAAAATACAAATAAAATAAAATAAGAGAAAATTTCTTTCGTTTTCAAAAGTTTCGGTCAACAAGTTTTCATTAGTTGTAATTGTTATTAGGATTAAGCATAAAGTGAATTTTTGTACTGCGTTGCGTTTTATACTCCAACACGTTTAAGCACTTAGCACTCTCCAAAACGAACTTACCCTTATCGGTTATTTCTTTCTCAAAACTAAAAATGAAACGACAGGAGAAGGAACCTACACAAACCACAGAGTCAATGGCATCACGGCATCACATACGATCAACACCAAGTAAGTTTACAAAACAAA